>ML105709.1:0-65604 GCA_003697995.1 Taxidea taxus jeffersonii | reverse complement strand
TTTTTTTTTTTAAGATTTGATTTATTTATTTGACAGACAGAGATCACAAGTAGGCAGAGAGAGAGGAGGAAGCAGGCTTCCCACTGAGCAGAGAGCCTGATGTGGGGCTCAATCCCAGGACCCTGAGATCATGACCTGAACTGAAGGCAGAGGCCCTAACCCACTGAGCCACCCAGGCGCCCCTGCACATTATTCTATACCTTGCTTTTTTTGTGTTTTGTTTGTTTGGCAACAATAGTGTTCCCATAGCCTTGTGCACATGACACTTCATATTTTTGCCATATTGTCTTTGTGAGAAATCCCTACAGTGGGGTTATTGTTTCAGAGGATACATATATAAGTAATTTGGCTAAATATTGCCACATTGATCCATTTCTCATCCCTATTAGCAGTGTAAGATCATATTGTCAAACTTCTGAAATTTTTGCCATTCTAAATGAGAAATTAGATGAGTATAGCTTGATTTTGCATTTTTCTTGTGAATAAAGTTGTTGAAGGGCTATTCTATGAACCGATCATATCTCTTGCCCATCTTTTTGTTGGGTTGTTAGTCTTCTTGATTTTTCTAGAAACATTTTAAATGTTTGAGCTGTTAGCTGATTAGCTGACATAGTAAGTTGAAGTCGTTTTTTCACACAGTTTGTACCGTCTTTTTTTTTTTTAAGATTTTATTTATTTAGAGAGTGAGCATGAGCAGGCTGAGAGGCAGAGGGAGAGAGAGACTCTCAAGCAGCCTCTGTGCTGATTGTGGAGCCGTATGTGGAGCTCAGTTTCACTACCCTGAGATCATAACCTGAGCCAAAACCAAGAGTCTAATAATGTTTAACCTACTGAACCCTCCAGGTGCCCCTGTACAGCTTTTTGATAACAGTTGGTTGAAATTTAATTGTAATTTGATTACAATTGAATAAACAGAAAGCAATATATCAATGTAATGGAATATTATTTGGCCATAAAATTGAATGATGAATATGGATGATTCTTAAAAACTTGCTAAATGGAGGAAGCACGGCAAGGTGGGCCACGTGCTAGATGATTCCATTTATGAATTCCATTTACATATGATTCCAGAATAGGCAAATCCATAGGGACAGAAAGTATTTTAGTCATTGCTAGGAAATGGGGTGAGGGGAGATTGGGGCATGACTGCTCTTAGATATGAGGTTTCTTTTTGGGGTAATGAAAATATTCCAGAATTAGATAGTGGTGGTAATTTTATAACCTTGTGAATATACTAAAAAACACTGGGACGCCTGGGTGGCTCAGTTGGTTAATCGGCTGCCTTCGGCTCAGGTCATGATCCCAGCGTCCTGGGATCGAGTCCCGCATCGGGCTCCTTGCTCAGCAGGGAGCCTGCTTCTCCCTCTGCCTCTGACTGCCAATCTGTCTGCCTGTGCTCACTCTCTCTGACAAATAAATAAATAAAATCTTTAAAAAATATATATACTAATAAACACTGTATGCTTGGAAATGGCTAATTGAATGGAATGTGATTTATAGCTCAAGAAAAAAATTAAAAATGCATATCATCACTCTAATCATGAGAACATTAAACAAATTCAAATGGGAGGGCATTTTACACAATAACTGGTAAAGAGTATACCAGTAGTCCTCAGAAGTGTCAACATCATGAAAGTAAAAAATAAAAGTCTTAGTAGCTATTTCAGATTGGAAGAACCCAAGGAAACATGAGAACAAAATGCAGTGCTAAATCCTGGATTAGATCCTAAACCAGGAAAAAGAAGAGATTAGTGTGAAAAATGGTGACATTCAAATAACATATAAATTAGCTTAAAGTAGAATAGCAATGTTAATTTTTAGATTTGGATAATTGTACCGTAGTTATCTAAGACATTAGTATTTGGGGAAGTTTGGTGAAGGATATACCGGAACCCTTACTGGTTTTGCAACTTTTGTGTGGGTTTTAAATTGTTTAAAAAAATAGAGTGGGTGGCTCAGTTGGTTGAGCATCTGACTCTTAGTTTTGGCTCAGGTCATCAGGGTCTTTCTCCTTCTGCCCCCCCGCTGCATATTCTCTCTCTAAAATAAATCTTTTATTTATGTTTTTTTTAAGATTTTATTTGTTTATTTGACAGACAGAGATCATAAGTAGGCAGAGAGAGAGAGAGAGAAGCAGGCTCCCTGCTGAGCAGAGAGCCGGATGCGGGACTTGATCCTGGGACCCGAGGATCATGACCCGAGCCGAAGGCAGAGGCTTAACCAGCCACCCAGGGGCCCCTAAAATAAATCTTTTAAAAAATAAATTGTTTAAAAATAAAAATAATTATTAAATTAGTAATTGCAACGACATTAAAAGTGGAAACTCCCTAGTAAGCATCAGTAGTGGAATGGTTAAAATTATGATGCATCTGTACAGTGGAGTATTGTGTAGCTATTATAAAGAATGAAGATTTACATGCAGTGACATGGAAATAGTTAAAGGTAAAAAAGGCAACATGTATATTGTGTTACCAGTTATGAAAAAGTATGTTTTACCTATGAATATACATGCATAAAAATATATGACAGATTTCTAACATTGTGAATACCTATGAAAATTAGAACATGTATATTCCCTTAAAGGTTTTACAATGTTCATATATTAGTGTAACGGTTGTAATTTCTTAAGTATATATATTCCATATAAAATAATGCAAAACGAGATTTGTCTCCTGCTTTTATAAAACATTAGGTGGAAGAGAAATGCTAAGTGCAGTTATGTATTCCTTTAATACCAGCTTTCATAAATTTGATATTTTGCTTTGTATTCAGGCTCATGAGCTGACTTTTTTAGGAATATGTGTGCAGTGAATCTTTGGTTGTTGCTCTGTTCTACTTTGAATGGAATCCCAGGGAATACTTGTTTTGCACAATGTCTTGTTTTGATAACTAGTTATAAACTTCTGAATAGCCAGAGTGATGTTAAACCTCTACTCACTTCTCTTTGGGAGAGAATTATGATAGGCTTACTTAACAGGACTGAGTCTAGGGAGCCTGGGTGGCTCAGTGGGTTAAGCCTCTGCCTTCGCTTATTTCATGATCTCAGGGTCCTGGGATGGAGCTCCGCATTGGGCTCTCTGCTCAGTGGGGAGCCTGCTTCCCCCCGACCCCCCACCTGCCTCTCTGCCTTCTTGTGATCTCTCTCTCTCTGTCAAATAAATGAATAAATAAAATCTTAAAAAACAAATAGGACTGAGTCTAGAAGTTGTTTTCTAAAGTAACACAATGTTAATTCCTCAAATTAAGAAAAAAAACCTTAGTGCTTAATATTTCCTATTATGTGTAGTAAATAGTCTTTACACAAAATGCTGGGGACCATGTCTTTTATTCACCTACAAGCTAACTTCAGTATGTTAGGAAAATCATCAGTTCTCACCAAGGACCTTATGGCTCCATTTTAGAACAGTTTCCCTTTATTGATTTTCACAGTTATATGTGGACTGAGGGATGAGACTGGAGAATTACCAAAGGGATCTCAAGAAAGTTTAGAGTTTAATCATGAGGGCAAAGGGGAGGGGGTTGTATCACTTAATGATTGCTACATAAGAAACTACCCCCAAATTTAGTGACTTTAAAACACCAACCATTTATGACAATTCTTTGGGCTAAGGTCAGCTTGGGGTTCTTCACTGGATTTGTTTGGAGTCACTCATGCTTCCATAGTAGTTTGCAGGCTTGATGGAGTTGGGTGATCTTAGACAGCCTTGTTCCTCTGCCATGCAGCTGGTAATGGCTTTTCACACTGGTTGGTCCAGGTGGCCTCAATAGGGAGGACTTCATATGCTTTCCTTCTCCTGTGCCTATAAGGCATTTCCATGTGGTCTTGAAGGCCTCTGGAGGCCTAGGTTCAGAAGTCCGTATTGTCACTTCACCTGACATCTGTTGATTTGAGTCAAGTTGTTAAGCCAGCCCAGATCAAGGGGAGTGGAGAAATAGACTCCACCTTTTGATGGCATAGACAGCACAGTCATATTGCAAAAAGATTATGTGCACAGAAATTTTTAGCTCAGTTTTTGCAGTCTTCTGCAGGTGTCATTTGATGACATATATATTTTAGAATGATCACTCTGTGGTATCAGAAAGATTCAGAGAAGGCAGGGAAGAGAAGTCAAGGTAGAGTGAAGAGGCCATTGCAGTCATCTGTGGGAGAGATGGTAGTAGGAATGAATAAAGACATCACCACATACTTATCGTCTAAACATCTCAACATATTCCGTACTGATTTATAAAAGGGCAAATGGAGAGACAAGCCATTGAACTGATCCAGAGAGGCTGCACTAGACCAGGCTCAACTGGAAATTTGTTAAAGTTTTTCTCATTAGCTCAGATAATTTAAGTGAGAAAGTTGTGATACTTTTTTTCATCAGCATACTGGCCACCAAGAGCTTGGGAAGAATTGGAAGGAAGGCAGATTTAATTTTGTTACCTTCTTATGTCCAGTTGCCCACATTAAGTTCCCACCATACCAAGGTCTGCCTGCCTATCATAGTACATTTCTCTCATGTATCACTGGTATTGACTAGTAATAGTTGATAGTTCAATTGGTAATTTAGGTAGAGGTGAGAATAAGAAAGTGTTTTTATTTTAGAAGAGGTGTTTGTTAAACAATTTCTAATTGATACATCTAAGCATATAATATGAAAAAAGGTAGCATTGTCTGTTTTTTTTGCAGGGTGTTAAAATAGCATGATACCCTAAAAATATATCACACAGATATAAAACAGACACAGATTGTGTGTTTTTATGTTTAATCAGCATTGCCATCACATGGATCTCTATCCCACTGGTCTTCATAAATAGAGCTTCATTGCTTAGGAAAAAGCACCAAACCGTGGAAGCTGCAAATGAGAAATAGAGCTGCTTTCTTTGGCTTCCTGTTGTGTGCATTTTCAGAGTTTCGTGATATTCTTATATGCATGATGCTTAATAAATAAAATGAATGATTCAAGAGCAATTGACATTCTCGCCCAGTGTTCAGAAGCAGTTGTTTTTTATAGTGTGTGGTTGGTGACTATCAGAATTTTTACCCAAATAGCTGAGAATTATTAGTTAATGCATATAGGCTCATTTACTTTTTTTTTTTTTAAGATTTTATTTATTTATTTGACAGAGATCACAAGTAGGCAGAGAGGCAGGCAGAGGGCGGGGGGAAGCAGGCTCCCTGCTGAGCAGAGAGCCTGATGTGGGGCTCGATCCCAGGACCCTGGGATCATGACCTGAGCCAAAGGCAGAGGCTTTAACCCACTGAGCCACCCAGGTGCCCCTAGGCTCATTTACTTTTTAAAAATTATTTTTTGCCACCACTTCTACATTTTTTTTCTGTAGATTTTAAAACAGTTTCCAAACACACTCTCATTTCACAAATACAATACTATGGGGGCGCCCGGGTGGTTCAGTGGGTTAAAGCCTCTGCCTTTGGCTCAGGTCATGATCCCAGGGTCCTGGGATCGAGCCCCACGTCGGGTCTCTGCTCAGCGGGGAGCCTGCTTCTCTTCCTCTCTCCTTCTGCCTGCCTCTCTGCCTGCTTGTGATCTCTGTCTGTCAAATAAATAAAATCTTTAAAACAACAACAAATACATTACTGTGTATCTCTAAGAGATAAGGATCTTTTAAAAACACACCTTACTTCAAAACTGTTATTACAAAGTATAATTCTTTAGTATCAGCTAATACCCAGTCCATTTTCAAATTTCCATGATTGTCTCAGAATTGTCTTTTTTCCAGGTAGTTTGAGTCAAACCCGAGTCACAAAGTATTGCTTTTGGTTAATATTTCTTAAATTTCTTTTAATCTGTATACTAACATCATTCTCTCTGCTTCAAAAATTTTTCCACATTTTGGGTTTTGCTGTTTAAAGGATCAGAGAAAAGATGTTAGTCTCTGAAGAAGAGATCCTTCTTCCATCTCCTATATTTTGTGGAGTGCTTATTACTATAGTGGGGTGAAAGGGCCCTTTGTATGATGTATTTGGATACATCATTGAACAAAGACAAAAATCCTTTCCTTCCTAGCACTTAAATTACCATTCCATGGGCAGTAGACAAAAATGAATCATAAAATTTGTCAGAAGTTCTCTAGAAAACAGTAAGAGCATAACAAGGGGATAGGGAGGTGTGGGACCTTATTGGACAAGAGGGATGTGGGGCTGAAAGCCCTGGAAGTTTAAGACGGTGGAGGGGAGGAGTTGCCAGGATCTGATTTACATTTAAATGGGGGCACTGTGGCTGCTGTGCAGTGGGTGAGAGAGCGAGGGTGGAAAGCTACTCTGTAACCTGGGCCAGAGATTGGTAAAGGATTAGATAGAGGGAGCGCAGGGAGAGCCAAGGGTGAAGGTCAAGTTTCTGTCTCTAGCAGCTAGAACGGCTTAATGCGGAGGGTCTCAGAAGGCTTAATGACAGGCAGACGCTGATTAGTTACTGCCATTTCCGTTCACTATTCTGTTGGTAAAGGACTACGGAAAACTAGTGCTTTTTTTTTTTTTTTTAAGATTTTATTTTTTTATTTGATAGGGAGAGACACAGTGAGAGAGGGAACACAGGCAGGAGGAGTGGGAAAGTCAGAAGCAGGCTTCCCGCCGAGCAGGGAGCCCGATGCGGGGCTCGATCCCAGGACCCTGGGATCATGACCTGAGCCGAAGGCAGACGCTTAAAGACTAAGCCACCCAGGCACCCCAAACTAGTGCTTTTTGAAGCTTATGTTCACGGCCTTTTGGTTTGGACGGGTTGAATTGTTAGATGCTTAAATATTTTCTCTCTTAAATTTTGTAAAATGCTTTCTGTTTTTGCCTCATTTAATGGCATTTAAAAGTACTTTTCATTGGACATTGCAAAAATTTAGAAATTTACAAGTTTATATTTTTAATAACATTTGTTCTTGGCTCTTTGAAAACTTTCAAAACTACAAAAAATTATATTCCCTTCATCTAAATTCAACAGTTAGCATTTTTGACATTTGCTTTATGAAATATGTATGTATGTTTTTGGTTTTTTGTTGTTGGTTTGGTTTTTTGTTTTTGTTTTTTCATCTGAACCATTTGACATTAAGTTGCAGACATCAAGAACACCCATGTGATTATCTCATGTAAAGTCTATATTCATATTTTACCCTTTTGTTCCCTTCTCCTCCAGGATCCAGTCCAGGATCCCCCATTTCATTATTGTGACTCTTGCCTCCTTCAATATGTATGAGTCTCCTGACCTTTACTTTCATCTTTTATGACATTAACATTTTTAAGGAGACTCCACGCCTGTTATATTATAGAACGTCTCACAATCTGGATTTGTCTGATCATTTCCTTATGATTAGATTCCAGTGAAATGATGCAGATTTACTTCTACCTTTTAAAGACTTAAAAATATAAACATAGGAATAGTGAGGGGTTTACAGTCTTCTGCAAACATCACTTCCAGTTACTACCATTGTCACAGAATCAGCATTAAGTTGGAGGGAATTTTAGATTTATCTCCAGAAGTCATAAACTGCAGACAACTAGCAGAATAGACAGGGTCTCAAGATGCAACAGAAACAGAAAGCTGGATTTTTACCCCTATGTATGGACTGTATGTGTGGACTGTGTTTTCCTTATTGTTCTTCCTCCCCCATCATTTAAATCATCTGTGCTGCTCCTGAAGCTTTTGAGCAGATGATCCATATGCCCACCTCTCTCTTTACATAGCTAGAGAAACCAGGTTTAGAAAGGCCAAGTTGCTGAGGAACACACAATTAGTAAGAGACTAGTCAGGTGTTGGAACCCCAGTCTCTTAAAGACCCAGTTGATTCTCAACCAAAGCTCAGTTGTTTGCATTGATGGGACAACTGAAAAGTTCATAACTTTGGCACCTTCTGTGGTTAGGCAAGGAATGCCTAATGCCCCAGAATGAAGTTTTATCATATAAGTAGGTCCTATAAGTTTATTTTATACAGCATTTATTTTGTGTGTTAGATACCATTTTAGCAAAATGGATTTGTTTCATCTCGCTACTATTTTTCATAATAACTTTCTTCCTTTTTTAGCTACAAGGCTTTGGCAGACCAAGTGTATACCACGCTGCTATTGTCATCTTCCTAGAATTCTTTGCGTGGGGCTTGTTGACAACTCCAATGTTAACTGTAAGTATTGCTGAACAGGTCCTTGTCTATGAAAGCAAAACAGAGGTTCTTAAGCATGTATCTCCAGGGCCAAATGTTTAATTAGGCATGTGTTTGAGAAACTCTCTTGATAGCAATTTGAAACAGCTTCTTCCACTCCACTGTGTATACAGACTGTGAACTACCTGCAGCAAAACTCCTGGGCTGCACTTTAAATATTCTTGGGTAGCGAGGCCCTCCCACTGACCCAGAATCTTGGAAGTGCTGTGAGTGAACTGTAGGTATTTAGGAAGATGCACTAGGGGAAATTATTGCAAAGTTTTGTTGAACTTTGTAACTTTGTATGGATGTAATGGCCTTTGACTAAGAACATAGTAAATAGATTGGTAAGTACCTCGGAACAGTGAAAGTGATCATTGTTAAGAATGTTCAGATTTCCATATTTGGTAGCTGACTTACCTATAGCCACTTTTTGCTGAGGCTGCACTGAATTCCTTACCAAGAACCTGGAAGTTTGATATATGTTGTGGTTAGAGGAAGGGAGATGCGTAAGAAAGGATTGGCATGTAGGTTTTGGGTGCATAATTACTATTTTATTTTGTTTTTTAAAAGATTTTATTTATTTGAGAGAGAAAGTGCACCTGCACGTGAGCAGGAGCAGAGGGAGAGAGAGAATCCCAAGCAAGCTCCATGCTGAGGACAGAACCCCAGACAGAGCTCAATTTCAGGACCCTGAGATCACGACCTGAGCCAAAAATCAAGAGTCAGGCACTTACTCGACTGAGCCACCCAGGCACACCCCAATCACTAACAATTATACTAAAAATATTTTAAAATTGAAGAAAAAGATATATATTTTTTAAAGATTTTATTTATTTATTTGTCAGATAGAGAGCACAGGAGCGAGCACAGGCAGACAGAGTGGCAGGCAGAGGCAGAGCGAGAAGCAGGCTCCCTGCTGAGCAAGGAGCCCGATGTGGGACTTGATCCCAGGACGCTGGGATCATGACCTGAGCCGAAGGCAGCCCTTAACCAACTGAGCCACCCAAGCGTCCCAGAAAAAGATAATTTTTAATTGGCCTTATATTTCATTGTCTTAAATTGTTCTTTAAAAATCATTGGTGGTTAACTCTTCCCAGTCACTATTTTGCCGTGCCAGAGTATCCCTTTGGATACAGATGAACTTTGTTCTGAAATTAGCTTTAGAAAATAGGGAACTTTAAAGAGGCTAATAGCCTCACATAAGACTGCTATTTTTATTCTTCTGGTGCATTTTTTTTTTAAAAAAAGATTTTATTTATTTATCAGATAGAGAGCACGCAGGAGCGAGCACAGGCAGACAGAATGGCAGGCAGAGGCAGAGGGAGAAGCAGACTCACTGCTGAGCAAGGAGCCCGATGTGGGACTCGATCTCAGGACGCTGGGATCATGACCTGAGCCGAAGGCAGCCGCTTAACCAACTGAGCCACCCAGGCGTCCCTCTTCTGGTGCATTTAAAATGAAATTTGATTAATTAAAACGATAGCTTGGATGGAATAGTCAAAAGATTGCGTTTTTATTTTTATTTAAAAAAAATTTTTTTAACCAACTGAGCTACCTAGGCGTCCCTTAAAAAAATTTTTTTTAAAGATTTTATTTATTTATTTGACAGACAGAGATCACAAGTAGGCAAAGAGGCAGGCAGAGAGAGAGAGAGGAGGAAGCAGGCTCCCCGCTGAGCAGAGAGCCCTATGTGGGGCTTGATCCCAGGATCCTGAGACCATGACCTGAGCCGAAGGCAGAGGCTTTAACCCACTGAGCCACCCAGGCGCCCCAAGATTGCGTTTTTAAACCTGTTTTATTCTTTCTCAAAGGAAGGAAACTTTTCCTTCCTAATGCTTTACTTCAGAAGATAATTGGTTATTAGTTAATGGGGTAAGTGGTCCGCATTTTAAGTTCACGAGCCTGCTGTGTTCACCACTGTTTGGACTGCCTATGACACAGTTAGTGCTCAGGAGATATTTTATTTGAATAATAGGAATATGCATTGTAAGCTCACATGTGTGTCCTTGAGAGATTTTTTCTTTGAGATGTGTTTTCAGTATGAATATAGACATACCAGGCTACTCATTGTAAGGAAATACGTTACGTAATTTTTGGTCTTAGCTCTCTGACTCCGTCCATGTCCATCCCCCTGTCCATTCCCAGCGCACCCCTGCTCCCGCTTATGTGTTAAGCGTCTTTTTTTTTTTTTTTTTTAAGATTTTATGTGGGTTTTTTTTTTTTAAGATTTTTTTTTTTTAATTTGATAGAAGGAGATCATAAGCAGGCAGAGAGGCAGAGAGAGAGAGAGAGGGAAGCAGGCTCCCTGCTGAGCAGAGAGCCCGATGCGGGGTTCGATCCCAGGACCCTGTGATCATGACCTGAGCCGAAGGCAGAGGCTTAACCCACTGAGCAACCCAGGCGCACTGTTAAGCATTTTAAATAGTATTTTTCTAAGGCAACCAGAAATCTCCTGTAGTAGTTCAGCAGGTTTGTCAATATAGTTAATGCTATAATCATGCTCTGGTAAGAATTCAAAGTGAAGTGAAGAATAATGTTTTTGAGGCCTTGTTAGAAATCCTAAAACCACTTTCCAGATAGTTAAAATCTTTGGGGACCTTTTTGGCCCTAGACCGGATTGTCAGATCTCTTTTAGTTTTAATTAATTAGTTAATTAATTTTAGTATACATCCAAAGACTGATGTGCCTTTCTTCCTGCTGCCCAATGCAGATAATTTTCCTAGGGAGTCTTTGTCCTCGTTAGACCCTGGAATGCAGCCTTAGAAACCAGCTAAAACGCTGCTTTATTTCCTCTTTGCAGTTTTGCTGCTTGCAAAGATTTGGTTAAAATAAATATGTGTGGGACGCCTGGGTGGCTCAGTTGGTTAAGCGGCTGCCTTCGGCTCAGGTCATGATCCCAGCGTCCTGGGATCAAGTCCCACATCGGGCTCCTTGTTCGGCAGTGAGCCTGCTTCTCCCTCTGCCTCTGCCTGCCTCTCTGTCTGCCTGTGCTCGCTCCTGCGCTCTCTATCTGACAAATAAATGAAAAAAAAAATTTTTTTTAAATAAATAAATAAATAAATATGTGTGAGGAGTACAGGGTTGCTGGCATCACTCTGACGCATTATATTGTCATAGAAGAAGTGTTGCTGAGTTAATAAGTAGGTTCATTCTCTTTTTTTTTCTGAGCTCTTGGTGTTGCTAAATTAAGCTAAATGTCCTTTACTGTCCTATCTCGCTTGCCTCTGTTTCTGTTCTGATGTGGCGGGGCTGGTTCCTTCCTCCTTTGAGGGGGAAAAGTCCCATATTTTAAAGAAGAAAGATTATCTCTGGCATATCCCCTCTACTTTCTGCCTTTTCTGGTTGGACAGAGAACTGATAATGTCAGGTTGTTTGATAAGGAGAGGATAAAATTAGGGTTTATTTCATTACTGCAGGAGTTCATTTATCCTCTTCCTTTATGTTGGGGTTTACTGTTGTCATATAAGTAGTTCTTGGCATCCTGCATCTATCACCCACTTCGGTGTAACTATCAGAATGATGGTTCATGTGTTGGGTTTTTTCCATGCATAACTAGTGGACAGCACTCTGTCCTGTTTCCTTCAGGTGAGAAAAACAGTCTGACAAGGATTTGGAGATACAGAACAGTACCTGCATATTAATATTTTGTCCATTCTGACTGTCTGCATCCTAGCACTCAGTAGAAGTGCTCTGTTTGAAGTAGTAGAGAACTGGAGACTTTCCAAGATGGCGGAGAAGTAGAAGATCTTAGTTTTGTCTGGTCCCAGGAATTCAGCTAGATTGCTGTCAAATCATTCTGAACACCTGTGAACTCATCCTGAGATCTAAGAAAAGAATTGCTCCAGTTCTACAAATAGAAAAGTGATCACTTTCTGCAAGAATGACAAGACGGAAAAGCTCACCTCAAAAAAGAACAAGAGCCAGAGACCTAATCAGTATGGATATAACTAAGATGTCAGAACTAGAGTGTAGAATAATGATTATAGAGATACTAGCTGGGCTCGAAAAAAGCATAGAAGACACTAGAGAATCCCTTTCTGGAGAAATAAAAGAACTAACATCTAATCAAGGTGAAATAAAATAGGCTATTAATGAGATGCAATAAAAAAAATGCTGGGATAAATGAGGCAGATGGCTGCCATTACCATTGGAAATATGGACTTTAGCCCTGCTTATAGTTGTCCCTATCCCATTGCTGCTTTTCTAACTACGTCTTAGTTGGCATTCCAGGGCTTTGGGGCTGTTATACAGCCAGGGTGCCAAGACTGGTGGCAGGTTCCCAGTCAGTTCCTGAATACTTCGTGCTTAGCTGGCTAGGGTATTCATGGGGGTGGGTAAGGTTTAATTTTGTATTGTGCTGGTACACAAAACAATTTGTGTTTTGACCTTGTGTCTAGTGATTTTGCTAAGTTCACTTATTAATCCTAAATGTTTATCAACAGGTTTTTACATACATATTCATGTATTTTGTGAATGACAATTTTTAGCTTCTTCCAGTCCTTTTTTTTTTTTTTTTTTAATTTATTTATTTGACAGACAGAGATCACAAGTAGGCAGAAAGGCAGGCAGAGAGTGAGGGGGAAGCAGGCTCCCCGCGGAGCAGAGAGCTCGATGTGGGGCTCGATCCCAGGACCCTGGGATCATGACCTGAGCCGAAGGCAGAGGCTTAACCCACTGAGCCACCCAGGCGCCCCTTCCATTCCTTTTTATTTTTCTTGCTGCATTGCTGTGACATCCAGTACAGTGTTGACTAGAAGCAGTCACTGTAAGCATCTTTATCTCATAGATGATCTCTGGTGGAAAGTGATCTAAAATTTAAAATTCACCACTAAGTATGTTATTTGCTATAGATTTGTTTTTGTAGATACTCTTTTTCAGAGGAAGTTCCCTTCTTCCTGTTTTGTTTACAGTTATCCTAAGTAGGTATTAAATTTTATCAAATGAATTTTCTGCATATAACCAGATAACAACTAGATTTTTCCATTATTTAAGTAATGTCAATTATATATATTTTTTTAATTAAAAGATTTTACTTATTAGAGCTTGAAAGAGAGATTACAGGAAGGGGTAGGTAGAGGGAGAAGTAGACTCCTCCCACTGAGCAGGGAGCCCAACGCAGAACCTGATCCTAGGACTCCGGGATCATGACCCAAACCGAAAGCAGACTGACTGAGCCACCCAGGTGCCCAGTTATATTGATTTTTGAATATTAGGCCGCCCTTGTCCAAATCCCACTCAGAGGAAGCTTGTCCTTTGATCCTCTTCACCCATTTCATCCTCCATCCTCTGCGTCTGGCAACCGCTAGTCTATTCTCTGTATCTATGAGCTTGTTTGTTTGCTTCCACGTATTGAGATAATATGATATTTGTCTTTCTCTGTTTGACTTGTTTCTCTTAGCAAAATGCCCTCAGGGTCCATTGATGTTGTCTCAGGTGGCAGAATTTCCCTTTTTTATGGCTGAATGCTGTTCCTGTGTTTGTGAGTGTGTGTGTGAGTGACACAATTTCTTTTATTTTTAAAGATTTTATTTATTTATTTGACAGAGACAGCAGGAGAGGGAATACAAGCAGGAGGAGTGGGAGAGGGAGAAGCAGGCTTCCCACTGAGCAGGGAGCCTGATGTGGGTCTAGATCCCAGGATCATGACCTGAGCCGAAGGCAGATGCTTAGCGACTGAGCCATCCAGGCGCCTCTTATTTTTTATTTTTACTTGAACTACAGTATAATATTAGTTTCAGGTATACAACATACTGATTTGACAGTTCTGTGCATTACAAGATGCTCACCATAATAAATACTTAACCATCTATTACCATACAAAGTTATTACAGTCTTAATCACTGTATTTCCTGTGCTCATAAACTATCGCAAGTATATTATCTTAATTTCTAAACATTTCTAAACAATTTCTAAACATTGTATTATCAGAAATCATATTATGAATTATTTCAGTTCTTTGAAATTTATCGAAGCCTGTTTGGTATACTCATATATGGTTAATTCTGATAAATTTTCCATGGGATCTGAAAAGAATTAAATATTCCCTGGAGTAGTATTCTCTACAGGGTAAATATGCTAAATTTGTTAATTTTGTTTGAGGTCTTTTATATATTCACTGGTATCATTTGTCTATTTGTTCTGGCATCTTTGAAGAGAGATGTATTTCTCTCCTACTTTTTACATTGTTGTGCAGCTTAATTCTCTCTATATTCTTTAAGATTTTATTTATTTATTTGTTAGAGAGAGAGCGGGAGCGAGCACAGACAGACAGAGAGGCAGGCAGAGGCAGAGGGAGAAGTAGGCTCCCTGCCAAGCAAGGAGCCTGATGTGGGACTCGATCCCAGGACGCTGGGGTCATGACCTGAGCCGAAGGCAGCCGCTTAACCAACTGAGCCACCCAGGCGTCCCTTCTATATATTTTTTAAACACTGCAGTACATTGTTATGTTTTATACAGTCATTATTTATCCTGGTAGTTATACATTTTGATGGTCTTCCTTTTTCTGTATTTCTGTGCTTTTTCCAGTAATCAGTTCTTGAAGACTTTTTTTTTACTTGTTTTGCTTTGGTGCAGGTCCCTCTGCAGCACATTATTTTTAATGCTTGTCTTGGAGGACATTTATACTTATTTTAAAACTTTCCTCATGGGGCGCCTGGGTGGCTCAGTGGGTTAAAGCCTCTGCCTTCCGCTCAGGTCATGATCCCAGGGTCCTGGGATCGAGCCCACATCGAGCTCTCCGCTCAGTGGGGAGCCTGTTTCCCTCTCTCTCTCTCTCTCTCTCTCTGCCTGCCTCTCTGCCTACTTGTGATCTGTCAAATAAATAAATAAAATCTTTAAAAAAAAACTTTCTTCTGTTTCCTATCATAATTTGGTTATTTGGCAGTGGGGTAGATTATCTTTTCCTATTTGTGTTCCTTTTGTGCCTTTTAATGATTTTTAGATTTGTTAATGAATTTTATACATGCTTATATTTACAGATGAGGGGGTAGATCAGAGATTGTGAAAACGAGTATCTTCTGGGGCCAGGCAAGTAATATAAATGTCAGAAGTGGGGTGGGAATGTTCTAGTTGGAATACGTGCTGCTTTGGCCACAGCAGCCACTGTCTGCTTACTCAGCTCATCAGTGATGTGGCACTTCAAGCCCCATGTTTTCAAATCTTCTGACTTCTTGTGACATGCTAGAAAACCCTATGGTATATGATTTTTTTTCCTGAAATTTACACACTGACAGTTACTGCACTTTAGGAAACACAAAGACAAATCAGAAAGAATATTAGCTTGCAAATTTGCCACCTGTGCCCTAGACACCTCTGGTAGTTGGAGTATTGTTCTCCAGCCCAGGTGGAAAGCCCTGTTCCTCAGAATTGAATGCAGGCATTGCTTGTAGGAGCTCCTGATTTATGACAGTGTGGTTTTTCAGGGATCCCTCTATAACGAAGTAGTTTATTATGTGATCGTAGGGCTTTTTGCTACTCTTGGCAGACCTAAGGGACCTAGGGCATTATCATTTTTTAATCCTACCCATTTGGTTCTGCAGGTATCCCATTTAGTAGTCTCAGTTCAGAGAACTAAGCTGTTTGATTCTTATGTTGAGCACCGATAGGGAGGTCGGCAGCTTTGATAGCAAGATACAGGAACTCATTTTATAACCTTTTAAAAACCTGTTGAACTGTGGCTGTTTTTCCTCCTCCTCCAGTTCTGGGTCTTGTTTTTGTCTTGGTTTGGTTTGGTTTTTTTTCCTGGACTCTGGAAAATTTATGTTTTCAAAGATCTTTTTTCCCTCCCACCTTCACATGTTATTGTTACTTCAGCTCTTTCAGGGTTTCCTGTCTGCTGTGTGTCATCCACTATTCCTAGCTTCCCAGGAATACTGTAAATGTAGTTTCCTAGCAGTGGAATTTATGTAGAAGTGCAGAATTACAGCTGTGTGTGTGTGCGCATGCGTGTGTAATGTGTAAGCACATACATATATATGTGTCTGTATGCTTACATACATGTAGTTATTCGCTTCATTGTACTAGAAGTCAGTTCAACTCTCTAAACTTGCAGTTATTAGGAAATACCATTATAGAGGTACCTGGGTGGCTCAGTCATTTTAAGTGGCTGCTTTCAGCTCAGGTCATCCCAGGGTTCTGGGATTGAGCCCCACATCAGGCTCCCTGCTTAGTGGGGAGTCTGCTTCTCCCTCTCCCTCTGCTGCTTCCCTTGTTTCTGTTCTCTCTGTCAAGTAAATAAATAAAATCTTTTTTAAAAATACCATTATATTTAATGCTTCCAGTAGTCTTGAAGAATAAAGGCAATTTCTTCCTTAAGTTTTATTTTATATAGGAAGAAGTTAAAAATGAAAGCTTTGATTTTACCAGAAATGTTTAATACACTTTTTTATTGTTAGGCTTAATTTATTATGGTAATAGTTACTGTCTTTTGTAGTTAAATTATATACTGTATTTAATTTTTTTAATTTATCATAAAATAGGTAAAGTATTACTCTTTTTTTTTTAAGATTTTATTTATTTATTTGACAGAGAGAGAGATCCCAAGCAGGCAGAGCAGCAGGCAGAGAGAGAGGGGGAAACAGGCTCACGCTAAGCAGAGAGCCCGATGGAGGGCTCCATCCCAAGACCCTGAGATCATGACGCAAGCTGAAGGCAGAGACTTTAACCCACTGAGCCACCCAGGTGCCCCTCTTTTTTCTTTATAGTTGCTTTATTTTATGAAGGCTTATCTTATTTTTATTGACTTTCGTTTTACTTCCTTATCCAGTAAGATTTAACTGCTATCTTCTCCACTTCCCCTCCAATTAGGAAAAAGCAGAAGAGGTTTGAAAAGCACAGATTGAAAATTCTTAGAGGAACTTCCTGCATTGTCTCTCACATAGCCAGACACCCTATTAGATCTCTGTAGTTTAACATACGGCCCAATAAATGCATACTCCATTGTTCATACATGGATATGGTTTTGCCAAATTTAAGTGGTTGTCTCTTGTTTCTGCTGCATCATCTGCACAAGTGAATGCATGTTTGGGTCCTTTTGAGTGTAGAGTTGTTTTAAGGGAAGTCAGAAGGCAGAGCTGGAGGCAGTGGAGGATCAACATTGGTGCCCCTTTGACAGCAAGCAGGCAGCCCTGGAGTTGGTGTGGTATTCACTAGCACTTCTTCACCTTTTGTTTTGCTCTGCAGAAACTGTGAGGAAGCCTGTGAGCAAGGGGAGTCTGAGGAATGTCTGTTTGCTTTCAGCCTCAGTCTGACAGAATATATAAGGGGAGAACAGAGGGTTGTGTGTGGATACCCACACCCAGTGGCATGCCCAGGATCAGAGAAACATTTTTTAAAATACATTGACTTGGGGCGCCTGGGTGGCTCCGTGGGTTGAAGCCTCTGCCTTTTTCGGCTTGGGTCTTGATCCCAGGGTCCTGGGATCAAGCCCCGCATCAGGCTCTCTGCTCAGCAGGGAGCCTGCTCCCCCCCCCACCCCCGCCACCTGCCTCTGCCTACATGTGATCTCTGTCAAATAAATAAATAAAATCTTTAAAAAAATGTATTGACTTTCTTGTGTTTGCTGTTTCACCGTATTTTTGTGATGCATGTCACAAATGAAACTGTGAAGTAGTTCTGATACTGATTTGGATTCTGTTTTCTTTAAAGAAAATTTTATATCTCTGTATCCTATGAAGTGTTATTTTTGAGATTTTGCTGAGAACTTCAGAGATTTTTAACTTGAGCTATTTGCTGTTATTTATTTACTTTCCGTTTTTCCAGTACAGATAGGTAGAGTTCAAAGGTCACTAGCTGAGATGACAAAAATAAACCTTAAGAATAATCTTGTTAGGAAAAAGGTTGGAAATAATTTCTGTGAAATTGTTTTATAGCATTCCATGTGAACTTACTGAAGTCTGTCAATATCTTCACCCTAATCTAGGATAGCAGTGTCAGCACAAATGAGGTGAAGAAATATAACACTTTATGTTTATTTACCTCATTTATTCTAATATCATTAAGTCTTCTAATCCCACACAATGAAAAATAAAACCTACAGGACACATCATTTTGTTGTGTGCATCACTGTTTATTTATATTCACCATTTTCTTTGCTGTTTATTTCATGTTGCATCTCAGATCTTACATCTGTATTATTTTCCTTCTTCTGGATGTACATTATTTTATATCTCATTAGGTGGAGTCCGTAAGTTAGCAGACGTGCTACTATAAGTTTTGCTAGGTTAAATATTGTGCTCAAAGTACATTTTAGCCAGGTATGTAGGTTAGCATTTGTCTGTTTCCTTGTTAGGTTGATAATAGGATAGCGTGCTTCTTTTCTGGGCTCCATTGTTACTGTTACCAAGACATCTTAATTGGAGCTCAACTGAAGGCAGTCTGTATCTCTTGCTGCTTTTAAGATTTGATATTGTTGTTGTTTTGGGTTTTCTGATTGTGAGTTTGGATTTCTTTTTATATTGCTTAGAATTATTACACTGCTTTAATCTCTGCCCTGATAACTGTCATTGGTTTAGTATATTCTCAGCCATTGGCTCCTGAAATGTTGTGTCTGCCTCATTTTCATTACAAGACAAGTTTAATTGAAATTGTGTCATATTTTCTTACAGGATCCTCTGTGTCTTTTACTTTCTTTTTTATTTTTTTGTCTTGTCTTTCCATGCTGCATTTTGGATAGTTTCTTTTGACCTACTTTTGGGCTCAGTAATTCTCAGCTACGTCTAATCTTGTTAAACATATCCATTGAGTGAGTTCCTAACTTAAGTCAATACATTTTTTTCTGTTTTGGAATTTCTTTTTGTTCTTTTTAAAATCTTTGGGCTTGGGACGCCTGGGTGGCTCAGTTGGTTAAGCAGCTGCCTTCGGCTCAGGTCATGATCCCAGCGTCCTGGGATCGAGTCCCACATCGGGCTCCTTGCTCGGCGGGGAGCCTGCTTCTCCCTCTGCCTCTGCCTGTGCTTGCTTGTTCTCTCTCCCTCTCTCTGTGTCAAATAAATAAATAAAATCTTTAAAAATAATAGTAATAAAATCTGTGGGCTTTCTTATAGCTTCTAGTTCAAAAATTTCAAGCTTTTTTTCTATATCTTGGAACATAGTATATACATGTATATATATATTTTTTTAAGATTTTATTTATTTGTGAGGCGCCTGGGTGGCTCAGTGGGTTAAAGCCTCTGCCTTTGGCTCGGGCTGGGGTCCTGGGATTGAGCCCCATATCGGCTCTCTGCTCGGCGGGGAGCCTGCTTCTTCCTCTCTCTTCTCTGCCTGCCTCTCTGCCTACTTGTGATGTCTGTCAAATAAATAAATAAATAAATAAATAAATAAATCTTAAAACAAAAAAAAGATTTTATTTATTTGAGAGAGAGAGAGCATGCACATACCATTGCGGGGAGGGGCAGTGGGTGAGTGGCAGGCAGACTCCTTGCTGAATGAGGAGGCTGACACAGGGCTTGATCCCAAGCCCCAAGATCATGAACTGAGCCAAAGTCAGATGCTTAACCAACTGAGCTGCCTAGGTGCGCTAAGCATATTCATTTTACCTTATTTCTGTTAAGTAGTCCCAGAATGTGAAGTTTTTGAGAGCCTGTTTCTATTATATATATGTTCTTTGTTGCTTTTTCTTGCTCATGGTATCATATTTCCTTTTGTATCTCATTACCCCCCTTTTTTTTAATGTCCTGGTCATTGTATTTGAAAAAAAAATATGTGTGGTTGATTTGAAGTCTAGATGATGCCTTTTGAGGATTGATTTTAAATTTTTTCTGTTAGATATCCAGAGGCGCTACAAGTTCGGAATCACTGTGATCCAAATTGAAGGCCTGGGTTTCCTAGACTACCTAGGTCACATGAACCTGGGCTGCAGGTTCATATACTTGAGCTTATATAACCTTTTGTGGTACCTGCTTAAAATTGTTAGTAGTGAAGGGTGTAGCCAATTAACAATTTATGTTTGCTGCTGATGCTTTTGTAAGAAAAGCACCTGAGTTCTCCTGTGTGGGTTCTTGCTTTATTTAGATTTCTGCCTCATTATTTTTTTACATTTTCATACTTTTGGATATTTTCCATATTTCGCTGATACTTAAAATGTTTTCATTCCAGGGTTCATCTTATTTACCTAACCTAATATTAGCAGAGGCAAAAATCTTACCCTTTAATTTGTTGAATTTTTCTTGATGTGTGTTTGCTTTTTGTAGGTTCTACATGAAACATTTCCTCAACACACATTCCTCATGAATGGTCTCATTCAAGGTGTAAAGGTAAGAATAGTTTTTGTGTGGCAAAGGCAGGAATCCTTGTAGTTTAACTCTGGAAGTTTAAATGTGAGGTGGGGAAATAATCACTATTTGTTCTGGAGACCTAAATCTAAACTTTTACCTGGATTATCAATGTCATAATGAAATACAAGCCCAGTCCATAAGGCATAGAATGGTTTACTGGTAAAAGTAGCACTTCATTTTTATTAACATGTACCCAGCAGTTTTTATAAAGAGTTTATGTGAGGCTTTTAATTCCCTGCCTATCATGTTCTTTTCTACTTTTGAGGTTGACTTTGATATTGAGGAAGAAGGCAGCGTCAAGATTTCATCAGCTATATAGTAGTCTTTCATCAAAGCTTGTTTGTGTTTTAATCAAAGCTAAGTTCTCGACCATGTAATTATTAATTGTTTGAATTTTAATGTGATATTTATCAGAAAAGTTCATAAATCAGAGATTACCTGGGTGGCTCAGTGGGTTAAAGCCTCTGCCTTCAGCTCAGGTCATGATCTCAGGGTCCTGGGATCAAACCCCACATCGGGCTCTCTGCTCAGCCAGGGAGCCTGCTTCCTCTGCTCTCTTCTCTCTCTCTCTGCCTACTTATGATTTCTATCTGTTAAATAAATAAAATCTTTAAAAAAAAAAAAAAGAATGTTATGTTCCAGTCCCACTTTACAGTATGGTTAGTATATAGGAATAGTGTCTGATGTGTCCCTCTCAGCTTAGATGGCATTGATCTGTGAGCTGAAGACACACTTCAAATTATACCCTAGTAATTTACTGAATTTGCATCTTTGAGCAGTATTATTTGTAGTGAATGACATTTATTCTTTTCCTATTTTCAAAAAGAATTTGAGAGTGCTTACAATAATGGCATTTTATTTTTTTAAAGATTTATTTACTTTAGGGAGCATGAGCAAGGGGAGGGGCAGAAGGAGAGAGAGAGAATCTCCAGCTGACTCCCCACTGAGCCCAGTTGGCCCTATGTTTTCACTTAACCCTAGGAATACACCGAGGAGTACTAGAATTGCTGGATCATATGGTAACTTGATAGTTTTAATTAACATCTTTCCTCACCCTCTCTCTGGCAAGTCATATGGGTGACTTAAGCCTTGGACAACAATTTCTTCTATGTCTACAACTCACTTCCTGGATGACATTATCAGACTTACCACTTTCAGCTCTCAAATACTTCCCTAGACCTTAGACTTACATACCCAGTTGCCTTATTGACACATCTTTTTCCTTGGCTGATAAGCATCTCAAGGTTAACATGCTGAAACTAAGTTCCTGATCTTTCCCTTTAGCCGGACCTGCTCCCAGGCCTTCCTCATTTTGATTATTGGTCATGCCATTCTCAGACCAAAATCCCTGGAGTCAGTGTTGACTCCTTTCTCTTCTGAAAACCATTCCATCAGTAGATTCTGTGGTTGTGCCTTCAAAATAGATCTGTAGTGAAAACATTCTCTGGTCTCCTTTTAGTAGAGATCCTGAGAAAATATAAGCCAGCTGTGGTCTTCTTAGCCAATTCCATCCCCACTCAGTTTTCTCCTGTGGCATCATCCTTGTTCTCTTCTGCACTCCTGGTGACCTTCCTCTAAGCAAAGCTTCCTTGGCCTGTGCTTGCCTGAGGGCTTTGCAGGTTCTCTTTTTTTCTGCTTGATTACTTTCCCCCCAGATACTGACCTCACCCCGTAAACCTTAGCTTTTCACCCAGACATCATTTTTTAGTAAAGCCTTTACTGACTATTTTCTTGAATAATGTAACCTGTTGTCATCACTTCAGTCCCTCTTCTCTGCTTTTTCTTCAAAAGCACTATCATTTTACCTCTGACATGCTACATATTTTGCTTTATGTTTTTACTGTATGTCCTTCTCAACCGTTCTCTTTTAGACTAGAACCTTCTTGAAGGCATGAATTTTTGTCTGCTTTGCTTACTGCTGTCCTCAGCACCTAGAACAATTCTTGGCAAATGACACATGTTCAGTAAATATTGTTGGCTTAATATTTTTTTTTAAAGATTTTTATTTATTTATTTGACAGAGAATAAGATCACAAGTAGGCAGAGAGGCAGGCAGAGAGAGAGGAGGAAGCAGGCTCCCCGCTGAGCAGAGAGCCCGATGAGGGGCTCGATCCCAGCACCCTGGGATCATGACCCGAGCCGAAGGCAGAGGCTTTAACTCACTGAGCCACCCAGGTGCCCCTGACTTAATATTTCTTTCTAGTCTTTTTCTACACATTTTTAAATAGTCAAGATCCAGCTTACACAGAGACTAACAATTTATCTTTGTTCTTGTATCAACAGCCACTAATTATATAGCATAATAATTTCTCTGTGACATTAAAAAATCATATGAGGTATAGGCAGCCCTCTTTTCGCACATTCTGGTATGCGCAGATTTCAGTTATTCAGGTTCAGTTAAAAAATACCATTCCCTGCAACAATACAGCTCAAATCTCCATCACCGTGGTCTGTTAACTGTGAGTAATTACATAAGGTACGAACTGCTGCCAGCTCCTCAGTCCACAGAACACTACATAAATCACAGGTAAACATCATGATCAGTAACCATTCGTGGCACTTCAGAATGTTGGTGACTGGTCACTGTGCATCTCTTAGTTCTTGCACAGAGAGCAAAGCATGTAGCTGTGTTGCCTCCTTGGCTCCAGTGACAAACCCCTCTAACAGAAATGGATCATTGAAAAGGAACTGGCCAACAAGGGTCGAAGTGCAGTGAAGAAGTAATTACTGATAATGCTAGAAGTGAGATTCATATAGAACCTCTGCAGAGTCATAGAAGAAATGGGCTGGTTGGGTGTACAGCCAAAGGAACTTAGTAAAGATAAACTCAGCAGCGTAAAGGAGAACAGTGTGATGAAGATGTCCCCTGGGAAGTGATGTCAGCAAAATGCTTCACACTGAAGGAACTCTCAAGAGATGGTATTTCATGACATTGAAAACATAAAGGACAAAACGTTGCAAGTTGATTCAAATTTAGAAAGGCATCTGACAGTTTGCCAATGCACAAAAGATACTGACTGCACATCATATGTTATATGGCTTAGTAGGACAGCAAGCACTGTTCAAGTGACTCTTGATAAGTTTTTTATAAGGAAATAAAACACTTTATTCCCTAAGGTTTGAAATCACAGTCTAAATAAATATTAGCAAATTTTTTTCTTTTCATTTCATTAGTATTAAGAGATTAATAACATATATTAAAAGAATTATTTTAAGAAATGGACTTGGATGATTTGGGGTTAGGAAGTCTGAAAATTGTCGGGCAGATTGCTCAGGCAAGAGTTGATGTTACAGTCCCAAGGCAGAACTCATTCTTCTCCTGGAAACCTCAGCTTTTGCTCTTAAGGCCATCAGCTAATTGGACGAGCCTCTCCCCATATTATTGAGGGTGATACCCTTTACTTTAAAACCAACTGCAACAAAATAACCTTCACAGGAACCCCCACACTGCACTCCATGAAACGACTGGGTCCTATAGCCTAGCCAAGGGGACAGCATCCCAGTAGTTATAGCTACACTCTGTCAAAAATGTAACACCAGACTGAGAACCACGGTGACCTGGCAGGTGAGGTCTCGTTATGACTGCTGGTTGATAGGAGCAGGGGGGCTGACTGTAATCAGTTCCATCATTAAAACCAATTGGTCTGATGACCTGACGTCTATCTTGTAACTTCTTGAAATTTTTCTCTTTAGCATCTATGTTTTATATTTATTACAAAAGTATACATATTTATCAGTGTCCCAGACTCAGCAGGTCATGTGTCCAGGGTTGGTTTATGCCTAGAGTGATCAGTATGAAGACGGTGGCTCTAAAGCAGGAAGTGATAATCTTGTCTAGCTTCGACCTCACAGTGAAGGCTGGGGAAAGGGGAAAAAGTAGAAGACCCAGCAGGCCAGATAATGGGGTGGCCACAGGGGTTCACATGCAGATGTGCTGCTTCTCGGTCTAGACTTGACCATCAACTTTGATTAAGGAAATAGCATGTAGATCCTCTGCCAGGATGCTCTTCCAGGGATATTTAATACGTCAAGTTTCTGTAGTCCCCGGAATTGATGCTCATCTGTCTCATTCTGCTATTTAAATGAATTAAATCAGCAGTAGTAGCTTAGCATAAGGACACATGGAAACTTTTTTGATTTTTTTAAAAATTTAATTAATTTATTTATTTGAGAGAGAGCACACACAAGTGAGGGTAGGGGCAAAGGGAGAGAGAGAATCTCAAGCAGACTCCCTGCTGAGTGTGGAGCCTGGCACGGGGTTCCATCTTACAACCCCGAGATCACTACCTGAGCTGAAACTGAGTCAGATGCTTAACTGACTGAGTCACCCAGGTGCCTCTTGGTTGATGTTTTTAAGAATTAAAGAGTCAAAAACAAGGTATCTTTAAAGTTCCCTCACGCTACTCTTTGATATTAGTAAGTACAGAATGGTTTCCCTACACACACACACACACACACACGGAATAATCCTTAACTTGGACAAAAATTTAAAGATTATCCTTTTTATTATCTGTAAATACAATTGTCAGACAACCTACTTGAGAAATGACTTCATGTTTTAAGTACAGTCTTTTCATGGTAGACTGCTAATTTATCCATTTAATAAAATAGATGTGGAGTGCCTGGGTGGCACAGTCAGTTAAGCATCCAGCTCTTGGTTTCAGCTCAGGTCATGATCTCATAGTTGGGGGATGGAGCCCTGTATCAGCTTCCACACTCAGCGTGAAGTCTGCCTGGGATCCTCTGCCCTTCCTGCTTGTGTGCTCTCTCTCTCCCACCCCCAAAATAAATAAATAAATCTTTAAAATAAAATAAACATGTAAGAGCACCCACAAGTGGGAAAGACTAGTACTTTATGTGCTTTAGGTAGGAGACCCTGAAATGTTAACAGACTAGATTAAGAATAGGTTTGAATTGTGGGCTTATGGGTTGGGACTCATATTCTGGAGCCACCTCACATCTAAGCTGAAACCTGCCTCAGCTGCTTACCCTGGTAGCACCTACGTCACAGCGTCAGGACACATGTGTGAAAGACCTGCAAGAGTGTGGCATATGTGGATGCTGTTACTGTTACTACTTTAAAACGTATACTGAGCTTTCTTGGAATCAGGATTTGAAGTAGGGGCCCTACTACTTCTAAGTAGGAAAAGTCTGTTTACTTAATATTTTAATTAAAAGAATTTAATTTCACTTTCATCTGCTTTTTATTTCTTCTTTCTTTTAGTGACTCTTTCCTACTTTGCTCTTTACCTCAAAACAAAACAATACACCCTAGCCTTCCTGCCTGTATCATTATTTCCTTGAAGGCCCTGGCACCAACTGTTCTTTGGCGCTTCTCCAGCTTTGCAGATTCACTTTTCCAAACTTTAATTGAATTAAAATCACTTTATATGTCACATTTCTCATTTGCCCTCTTGCATTGATTGATGCGTACCCTCTGAAGGGAAGCTCTGTACTGTGCAGGGTCTCAGTGGGCCCTAAGTCAGAGAGGTGACCCTGTGTTAATACTGTTTTTGCATGAAAATATTTGTTCTAGTCAATTACACAAATAACACAGTTCCATTGGTGTATGATTTTCTCTTTTTTAAGAAATGAGAAACTGAACAAATCTAATTTGGGGAAACCAAGCCTACATGTTGCAAGTTCCTCATAGCTTATTAAAGAATACTAAAAATTTGTCATAGTATGTAAACTTTTTCAAGGAAAAGTAAAAATTTTCAGAAGTAGTTAAATGTACTCTATTCTGTGGAGCCATTGCTCCCTCATATTCATTTGCAAAGTTAATTATGCTATTTAAAAAAGAAAGCAAAAAAACATTTTTAGTTTAAAAATACTGTCCCGGGGGCGCCTCGGTGGCTCAGTGGGTTAAAGCCTCTGCCTTCAGCTCAGGTCATGATCCCAGGGTCCTGGGATCGAGCCCCGCATCGGGCTCTCTGCTCAGCGGGAAGCCTGCTTCTCTTCCTCTCTCTCTCTCTCTCTGCGCCTGCCTCTCTGCCTACTTGTGATCTCTGTTTGTTAAATAAATAAATAAAATCTTAAAAAAAAAAATACTGACTCAACTGTTTTAGTCAAATATTTGCCAGCTGCATGTGTTAAGGAAAATGTATGCTTAAAACTTTTATGATGGGGGGCACCTGGGTGGCTCAGTGGGTTAAAGCCTCTGCCTTCGGCTCGGGTCATGATCCCAGGGTCCTGGGATCGAGCCCCGCATCGGGCTCTCTGCTCCACAGGGAGCCTGCTTCCTCCTCTCTGCCTGCCTCTCTGCCTGCTTGTGATTTCTGTCTGTCAAAAAATAAAAATTAAAAAAAAAACTTTTATGATGGCTATGTGAAGTGTAAAATTCATGTATATTTGCTTCAGGTAAGTTTTGTCATTCTATGTATGCTTTAAAATGTTACTTGGGGAAAAAAATGTTACTTGGATAATTGCATTTAATTTAACGATGAACTCTAATTAGAGGCGGAAAGTCATGTCAGAAATACTGGCCAGGGCGCCTGAGTGGTTAAGTGTCTGCCTTTGGCTCGGATCATGCTCCTGGGGTCTTGGGATCCAGCCCCACATTGTCGGGCTCCCTGCTCAGTGAGGAGCCTGCTTCTCCCTCTACCTCTGCTGCTTCCCCAGTTTGTACCCTCTCTCTCTCTACCTCTGTCAAATAAGTAAAATAAAATCTTAAAAAAAAAAAAGAAAAATACTGGCCAATTAATTATGCCACTATAAACACCCATGGCTGCTGGGAAGTTAAAGAACTGTAGCGACTGTGTGAGCCGTTGGTGAATTGTGCCATCCGCACCCAGACTCCTACACACCGTGTTGCATCTAGTACTGGTTGGGCTGGGATAGCATAGTACCCACTGATCCTCATTATGTTTGGATTTCATGTTTGCAAATCCACCTACTCAGTGACTTTATCTGTGACCCCAGATCAGCACAGTGCTTTTGTGGTCATTCATGCCCCTGGGTGAGGGGGAGTGTCAGGTACCAGCCCGTCATTTCTAGCTGAGTTCGAATTTCTGTCTGTTTGAGGTTTTACTCTGTACGTGTGTCCTTGTGGTCCGTTTAGTGCCACATTTTTTGTATCTTCGTGTCTTTTTTTGGTGATTTGGCTGTTTAAAATGCACCCAAGAGTAGTGCAGAAGTACTGACGAGCATCTTTAAGTGTGGGAGGTCGTGATGTGCCTTACGGAGAATATACTGTCAGATAAGCCTCATTCAAGGCATGAATCATGGTGCTGTTGATTTAGAGTTCAGTGTTCAGTGCTCGCTTCGGCAGCACATATACTAGAGTTCAGTGTTCATAGGTCAATAATATATATTAAGTATAGTGTCTTTAAAGAGAAACACACATAAATCATGGTTGTGTATTGGTCAGTTAATGGAATTAGGTGACCAGAGCCTTGCAGGAAGCTAAGGAGCAGTGGTTCCACGTTCTCCAGTTCAGTGTTTCTTGTAGCCTTATAGAACATAACTACTGTGGGTAATGAGAATCAGTGGTATTTCTGATAAAGAAAAAGTCTGTCTGGTGTTACTTTTTAGGGGCACCTGGGCGGCTCAGTTGTTGTCTGTCTTCGGCTCAGGTCATGATCCCGGAGTCCTGGGATTGAGCCCCGCATCAGGCTCCTGCTCAGCGGGGGAGCCTGCTTGTGTTCTCTCTCGCTCGCTCACTGTGTCTCTATCAAATAAATAAAAATCTTTAAACATTTTGTTCTCATTTGCAGATTCTATCAGGGTATGAATACCCTCAATCTCTTGCTTTCACAGTGTGGCCTGATAGGATCTGAGGCCAGGTTGGGTAGTAAAGACATCACTCTGGGGTAGGAAAAGTGTTTTCTAGAAATCCGTGTTTCCCAAAGAACCAAGTACAGTTGACCCTCGAACAATCCAGGTTTGAATTGCATTGCACTGAATGGGCTCACTTGCAGACTGTTTTTTCCTTTTGACTGTAATGTATTTTCGGTTACGATTTTCCTAACATTTTCTTTCTCTAGCTTACTTTAAGAATACAGTATGTAATACATAAAATATACAAATAATGATATACAAAATATCATTAATCAACTATTTACATTATTGATAAAGCTTCTGGTCAACAGTTTAGTTTTGGGGAAGTCAAAAATTATATGTGGATTTTTTTTTTTTTAAGATTTTATTTATTTGAGAGAGTGAAAGAGTACACAAGCAGAGAAAGAGGGAGAAGCAGACTCCCCCACTGAGCAGGGAGCCCGACGTGGGGCCGGATCCTAGGACCCTGGGATCATGACCTGAGCCGAAGGCAAATGCCTAACGACTGAGCCACCCAGATGCCCCCGTATGTGGATTTTGACTACATGACGTAGAGGGTGTTGGTGCCTCAAGCTGTGTTCTTCAGGGGTCAGCTATGTGAGATTGTATGTTAGAATCTTAATAAAAAAGTAGGTTGTCAGGTGCCTGGGTGGCTCAGTTGGTTAAGCAACTGCCTTCAGCTCAGGTCATGATCCTGGAGTCCCAGGATCGAGTCCCGCATTGGACTCCCAGCTCCATGGGGAGTCTGATTCTCCTTCTGACCTCCTCTCTCATGCTCTCTCTCTCTCTAATGAATAAATAAATTAAAATTTAAAAAAGGAGGTAGGTTGTCCCAGAAGATGTTTTCAGTATCTATTACTGTTACTAAGAATTTCATTAAAATAATATTTTTAGGGGCGCCTGGGTGGCTCAGTGGGTTGGGCCTGACTTCGGCTCAGGTCGTGATCTCAGGGTCCTGGGATCAAGCCCCAGTCGGGCTCTCTGCTCAGCAGGGAGCCCGCTTCCTCTTCCTTTCTCTCTGTCTGCCTGCCTCTCTGCGTACTTATGATCTCTCTCTGTCAAATAAATAAATAATTTTATTTAATTTTTTAAAATTATTTTTATTTAAATTTTTAAAAAAAAATTTAAAAATAATATTTTTAATGGATAGATTAAATTACCATTTAAAATCCATAATCTGGAAGACAATATATTTTTTCTGTAAGAACTATATTACTTTAAATATTTCTTTAATGTTTGGCCTTTTTAAAAAAAGGTTTTATTTATTTACTTTTCAAAGAGAGAAGGAGAGAGAGCACAAACAGGGGGAGTGGCAAGCAGAGGGAGAAGCAGGCCCCCACTGAGCAAGGAGCCCGATGTGGGACTCAGTCCCAGGACCCCAGGGTCAGGACCTGAGCCAAAGGCAGACAATTAACTGACTAAGCCACCCAGCCATCTCGCCTTCTCATTTTTTTGTTTAAAAATGGCATATATTCCATATTTTAAAGCATTGTGTGAAGTCTCAAGTGTGGGAAGTGTATGCAGGCACAGTGAAGTCCTTTGTTGGCACAAAGGAAAATGTTATGATCAGAAAACTAAGAAGTATTACATATAGCCAAAGCACAGAATGTGTGTTAGGTGCCAGATTTTGGAGGTTACTGTGTGTATGCAATGCTGAGCAATTTCAGGGTTTAAAGAAGGGATCGGAACAGAGGTGTGCAGCTCATCAAGGGGAGCACATATTGTAGGGAGGACCAGAGTAGGAGGACAGGGGCCAAGTAGGCAAGAAGGTGTCTTCATTGCAGCAGATGATTTGGAGCTATGCATATTTATTAAACTGAATTAAGTTTCTGGCCTCTTCCTATATGCTTGGTGTGTGTTCATCTCATGGGCCATCTGTAGGAGTACATGGTTCATATCGCTGCTTCTCCAGAAAAATAAGCTCTCCCCCCCGCCATTTTCCATTTTCTAACAGCATGCTTAGAAATTCATTAGGATTTTTTTTTTATTTCCAGACCTGTTTTTATTTGTTTGGGCAGTAAACAAATGAAATTTTAATGGTAAATTGACTACTCTGGGTGGTTAGACCATGCTAATGGACTGACTTGTAATTACATAGGGTTTTTCGTTGCTGGTGTTCAGTTATCCACTGTGTAGTACATCATCAGTTTGACGTAGTGTTCAGTGATTAATTGCATATAACACCCAGTGCTCATTGCAGTATGCGCTCTCCTTAATACCCATCACCCAGCTACCCCATCCCGCTCCCCCTCCCCTCTGAAACCCTCAGCTGTTTCCCAGAGCCCATAGTTTCTCATAGCTCCTCTCCCTTTCTGATTTCTCCCCCTTCAGTTTTCCCTCCCTTTCCCCAATGGTCCTCCGTGCTATTCCTATGCCCCACATGTGGCTAAAACCATATATAATTGTCTTTCTCTGCTTGACTTATTTCATTAGACTGTTTCTAAGTGACACTTTATATTTAATGTTTCAAATTATTCTGTTTCGGGGCCAGTGAAATAAATTGGAGCATTTAGAAAGTAAGAATTACAAGTGATTGGGGGACCACATTGTAAATTTGACCTTTGTTTCTGCTTTCCTATCCAGGGCCTGCTGTCTTTTCTGAGTGCCCCCCTCATAGGCGCTCTGTCTGATGTGTGGGGGAGGAAACCCTTTCTCCTTGGCACCGTGTTCTTCACCTGCTTCCCAATTCCACTGATGAGGATCAGCCCTTGGTGAGTGGCTTTGTTTTGGGTCACATGTGAATAATATGTCTGCAGAGCATTTCTTAATCATTTCAAAGCAGTTGATACCTGCATTTTTATTTTATTTGTTTGGTAATACTGAAAGCCAGTTTGGGCTCTAAGATGTTTAAAGATGTCTCTAAGGGCAACTGTTATTGCCATCAGGTCAGTTAAAGGATTGGGTCCTGTGAGGGGCTGATAGTCCCTGTACTCACCTCTTTGGCTCAGCTGACTGCAAATGTGTTGTCATCTTACTGCTCTCTAGGGCACCGATGAAAAAAGTTTACATCAATAGACAGGAGTCATTTTTGAGTACACGGTAGTGAGACTAAGAGACTGTTCTAAATCATAGTATTAATTTGATCTTATTTTTTCATGATAAATAGGGAGAGAATACTTAACATATAACCAGGTACCATAGATGGTTTGGAATTTGCACCTGAGGTGTACCTTAGTTGTTTTTCTTGGGTCCAGAAGATATTTGTCCAAAATTTCTGTTGCTGAGATGCTTATCCTACAGTGTGAAGAACATACCTTAAAATGAAAAGTTTTTTGGTGTGTGTGTGTGTTTTAATGCATTAATACTTCTTTTTTGGATCATGTGAAAATGTCCTTGTTTGATGATCTGATAATTTTATGTCAATATTTGTTACATTATAAGTACGTTGGTTTAGTGGGTCATTTTATTTTTGGCAAGGTGGTGAATTTTTATTAAATACTTATTGAGTCTTTCCAAGAACAAGTCATGCTTTTCCAATAAATTAGGGCTTTTTTTTTAATGTCCTCTCACTATCTTAAAATACTTATTTTTTCTTTAGATTTTCAAATGATTTTGCCTCTTCCCTTCCATTTTCATGCCGTTGCTTTTGCTTGTATTGATTAATGAATAATGCTAAGTAAAAGTGATAATGGACTTAACATCACATGTATATGAAGGAGATGTTGTAATGTTTCATCATTTGAGTGTTGAGTGCGTTGAAAAATACTATGTTACTATGAAGAATTAATATTAGATTTTCTTTTTTAAAAAAATTTTTTATTATGTTAGTCACCATGCAGTAGTTCATTAGTCTTTGATGTAGTGTTCCATGATTCATTGTTTGTGTATAACACCCAGTGCTCATTGTAATACATGTGTTCCTTAATACCCATCACCAGGCTAATCCATCCCCCCAGCCCACTCCCCTCTGAAACCCTAAGTTTGTTTCCTGGAGTCCGTAGTCCCTCATGGCTTGCCTCCCCTCTGATTTCCCCCACTTCATTTTCCCCTTCCTATTCCTAACGTTCTCTGAGCTGTTCCTTATGTTCCACATATAAATGAAACCATATGATAATTGTCTTTCTCTGCTTGACTTATTTCACTCAGCATAATCTCCTCCAGTTCCATCCATGTTGATTTAGATGGTAGGTATTCACCCTTTCTGATGGCTGTGTGGTATTCCATTGTATATATGGACCACATCTTTATCCGTTCGTCTGCTGAAGGGCATCTCAGCTCCTTCCACAGTTTGGCTGTTGTAACATTGCTGCTGTGAACACTGGGGTGCATGTGTCCCTTCATTTTCACTACATCTGTATCTTTGGGGTAAATACCTATTAGTGCAGTGGCTGGGTCATAGGGTAGCTCTATTTTGAACTTTTTGAGGAACCTCCGTACTGTTTTTCCAAAGTGGCTGTACCAGCTTGCATTCCCACCAACAGTGTAAGAGGGTTCCCCTTTCTTGTTAATTTTAGCCATTCTTATTTGTGTAAGGTGGTAATTGTGGTTTTGATTTGAATTTCCCTGACGGCTCATGATGTAGAACATTTTTTAATGTGTCCATTAGCCATTCATATGTCATCTTTGGAGATGTGTCTATCTGTTCATGCCTTGTGCCCATTTCTTGACTTGATTATTTGTTTTGGGGTTTGAAAAGTTCTTTATAGATATTGGATATCAGCCCTTTATCTGTAGTATCATTTGCAAATATCTTCTCCCATTCTGTGGGTTGCCCCTTTGTTTTGTTGACTCTTTGCTGTGCAAAATACCTTTATCTTGATGAAGTCCCAGAAGTTTATTTTCACTTATGTTTCTCATGCCTTTGGAGACATATCTTGCAAGAAGTTGCTGTGGCCAATGTTGAAGAGGTTACTGCCTATGTTCTTCTCTAGGATTTTGATGGATCCCGGTCTCATATTGAGGTCTCTCATCCATTTTGAGTTTATCTTTGTGCGTGGTGCCCAGTTCATTCTTCTGTATAAAGCTGTCCAATTTTCCCAGCACCATTTATTGAAGAGACTGTCTTTTTTCCATGGGATATTTTTTCCTACTTTATCAAAGATTAGTGACCATACAGTTGAGGGTCTATATCTGGGCTCTCTATTCTGTTCCATTGATCTGTGTGTCTGTTTTTGTGCCAGTACCATGCTGTCTTAGTGATCATAGCTTTGTAATGTAGCTTGAAACCAGGCAACATGATGCCCCCAGCTTGCTTATCTTTTTCAATATTTCCTTGGTGATTTGGGGTGTTTTCTGGTTCCATACAAATTTTAGGATGGATTGTTCTAGCTCTTTGAAAAATGCCAATGTTATTTTGATAGGGGTTGAAAGTGTAGATTGCTTTGGGCAGCATAGACATTTTAACAATGTTTATTCTTCCAGTCCATGAGCATGGAATGTTTTTCCATCTTTTTGTGTCTTCTTCAATTTCTTTCATAAGTGTTCTGTAGTTCCTTGAGTATAGATCCTTTGCCTCTTTGGTTAGGTTTATTCTGAGGTATCTTAGGGGTTTTGGTGCAGTTGTAAATGGAATCGATTCTCTAAATTTCTCCATCTACAGTTACATTGTTAGTGTATAGAAAAGCAGTTGATTTCTGTGCACTGATTTTATATCTTGCCATCTTACTGTATTGCTATATGAGTTCTAGTAATTGGGGCATGGAGTCTTTTGGGTTTTCCACATAGAGTATCATGTCATCTGCTGTGAGAGTTTGACTTCTTCTTTGCCAATTTGAATACCTTTTATTTCTTTTTTTTTAAATATTTTATTTATTTATCTGAGAGAGAGAGTGAGACCATGAGAGGGGAGAAGGTCAGAGGGAGAAGCAGACTCCCCATGGGGCTGGGAGCCTGATGCGGGACTCGATCCCGGGACTCCGGGACCACAACCTGAGCTGAAGGCAGTCGCCCAACCAACTTAGCCACCCAGGAGCCCCTTTTATTTCTTTTTGTTGTCTGATTGCTGCTTCTAGGACTTGTACTATGTTGGAGAAAAGTGGTGAGCGTGGGCATCCTTGTCATGTTCCTGATCTTAAGGGAAAAGCTCTCAGCTTTTCCCCATTGAGAATGATACTCGCTTTGGGCTTTTCATATGTTTTTTATTAATTTAAGGAATGTTCCCTCTATCTCTACACTCTAAAGACTTTTAATCAGGAAAGATGCTGTATTTTGTCAAATGCTTTTTCTGCATCAATTGAGAGGACCATATGGTTCTTGTCTCTTCTCTTACTAGTGTGTCATATTGATTGATTTGTGAATGTTGGACCACCCTTGCAGCCCAGGAATAAATCACACCTGGCCATGATGGATAATCCTTTTAATGTATAGTTGGATCCTGTCAGCTAGGATCTTCTTGAGTATTTTGGCATCCATGTTCATCTTGGTCTGTAATTCTCCTTTTTGATGCGGTCTTTGCCTGATTTGGGGATCAAGGTAATGCTGGGCTCATAAAATTAGTTTGGAGGTTTTCCTCTTGTTTCTGTTTTTTCAAACAGCTTCAGGAGAATAGGTATTATTTTTTCTTTAAATAGTTGGTAGAATTCCCCTGGGAATCCATCAGGCCCTGGACTCTTGTTTTTTTGGAGGTTTTTGATCACTGTTTCAATTTTGCTACTGGATATTGGTCTATTGAGTTTGTCAATTTCTTCCTCTTTCAGTCTTGGTGTAGTTTACCAGGAAGGCATCCATTTCTTCCAGGTTGCTTAATTTATTGGCATATAGTTGTTGATAATAATTTTTTTTAATTCTTTTTTTTTTTAAAGATTTATTTATTTATTTGACAGCGATCACAAGTAGGCAGAGAGGAAGGCAGAGATAGAGAGGAGGAAGCAGGCTCCCCGCTGAGCAGAGAGCCCAGTGTGGGGCTCGATCCTAGGACCCTGGGATCATGACCTGAGCCGAAGGCAGAGACTTTTTAACCCATTGAGCCACCCAGGTACCCTTTGATAATAATTTCTAATAATTGTTTCCATTTCCTTGGTGTTGGTCATGATCTCTCCCATTTCATTCATAATTTTATTAGTTTGGGTCCTTTCTCTAGTCAGTGGTTTATCAATCTCATTAATTCTTTCAAAGAATCAGCTTCTAGTTTTGTTGATCTGCTCTACTGTATTTCTGGCTTCTATTTCTTTGATCTCTGCTCTGATCCTTATTTTATCTCTTCTGCTTGGCTTAGGCTTTATTTGTTCTTTCTTTGGTTCTTTAAGGTGTAAAGTTAGCTCATGTATTCGGGAATTTTCTGGTTTTTTTGTGTGTGAGGCTTGGATGGCTATGTGTTTCCCCCTTAGGACCGCCTTTGCAGTATCCCATAGATTTTAACCCAATGTGTTTTCATTCTCATTGGTTTCCATGAATTATTTAATAAGTTCTTTGATTTCCTGGTTGACCCAAACATTCTCACACAGGATAGTCTTCAGCTTCCACGTGTTTGAATTCTTTCCAAATTTTTTCTTGTGATTGAGTTCCAATTTCAAAGCACTGTAGTCTGAGAATATGCAGGGAATAATCTTAATCATTTGGTATTGGTTGAGACTTGATTTGTGACCCAGTATATGGTCTGTTCTGGAGAAAGTTCCATGTGTGTTCAAGAAGAATGAGTATTCTATTGTTTTAGGGTGGAATGTTCTATATCTATCTATGAAGTCCATCTGGTCCAGTGTGTCATTCAAAGCTCTTGTTTCTTTGTTGATTTTCTGCTTAGATGATCTGTCTGTTGTTGAGAGTGGTGTTGAGTTCTCCTGCTGTTAATGTATTATTATCAATATGTTTTGGGCGCCTGGGTGGCTCAGTGGGTTAAAGCCTCTGCCTTCAGCTCAAGTCGTGATCCCAGGGTCCTGGGATCGAGCCCTGCATCGGGCTCTCTGCTCAGCAGGGAGCCTGCTTCCTCCCTCTCTCTGTCTGCCTCTCTGCCTACTTGTGATCTTTGTCAAATAAATAAATAAAATCTTTAAAAAATATATGTTTCTTTATTTTGGTTAATAGTTGGCTTATGTAGTTGGCTGCTCCCATGTTGGGGCATAAATATTTACAATTGTTAGATCTTCTTGTTAGATAAACACTTTAAGAATGATACAGTGTCCTTCTGTATCTCTGACTACAGTCTTTTTTTTTTTTTTTAAAGATTTTATTTATTTATTTGTTAGAGAGAGAGAGGGAGCGAACACAGGCAGACAGAGTGGTAGGCGGAGGCAGAGGGAGAAGCAGGCTCCCTGCCAAGCAAGGAGCCCGATGTGGGACTCGATCCCAGGACGCTGGGATCACAACCTGAGCTGAAGGCAGCCGCTTAACCAACTGAGCCACCCAGGCATCCCTCTGACTACAGTCTTTAGCTTAAAATCTGATTTGTCTGCTATGAGAATTGCTACCCCAGGTTTCTTGAGGTCCACTGACATGAAAAATGGTTCTCCATCCCTTCACTTTCAGTCTGGATTTATCTTTAGTTCAAAATGATCTCTTGTGGACAGCATATGGATGGGTCATGTCTTTTTACCCAGTCTGCAACCCTGTGCCATTTCATGGGAGCATTTAGGCTGTTCACATTGAGAGTGATTATTGAAAAATAGGATTTTATTGTCATCATGTTGCCTGTGAAGTCCTTGTTTCCATAGGTTATCTCTATAAATTTCTGATCTATATTACTGTTAGGATCTTCCTTCATTTATAGAACACCCCCCCCCCGTTAATATTTCTTGTAGAGCCATCTTGGTGGTCACATATTCTTTCGGTTTCTTTGGTCTTGGAAGCTCTTTATCTCTCCATCCATCCTGAATGTCAGCCTTTCCGGATAAAGTGCCCTTGGCTGCATGTTCTTCTCATTTAGTACCCTGAATGTCTTGCCAACCCTTTCTGGCTTGCCAGGTCTCTGTGGACAGGTCTGATGTTATTCTGATGTTCCTCCCTCTGTATCTAAGAACTCTTTTCCCCGCTAGATGCTTTCAAGATTATTTCCTTGAATCTAAGCTTTGAGAGTTGTACAGTTAAATGTCAGGGGTCAGTCTGTTCTCATTGATATTGGGAGGGGTCCTCTCTGCCTCTTGGACACGAATGCTTCTTTCCTTCCCCAGATTAGGAGAGTTCTCAGCTAAGATTTGCTCAGATATATCTTCTAGACCTCTCTCTCTCTCTCCCCCCCTACCCCCTCAGGATCCCAATAATCTGACATTGTAATGTTTCATGGCATCATTAATCTCTCAGTCTGATCTCTTGGACTTTGATATGTTTGTCCTGGGCCTCCTCAGTTTCCTTCTTTTCTATCATCTTCTAGCACACTAGTTTATTCTTCTGCCTTGTTTACCCTGGCAGTCAGGTATCCAGTTTAGACTGCATTTCATTCACATTATTTTTATGTTTGGCCTGATTAGATCTCATTTCTGCTTTATGAGATTCTATGTCTTTGCTAATATTTTTCTCAAACCTAAATATCAACTTCATAATTGTTGCTCTGATGTCAGTTTCTGGCATCTTGGTTATATCCATATCCATTAGGTCTGTGGCAGAGGCCACAATCTCTGATTCTTTCCTTTGTTGGGGGCTCCTCCACTTAACCATTCTTTTTGGGGTGTGGTAGAGGGAATGTACAGAGTCCAAAGTATTAAGCACAACCCAAGCAAGATGCACCTGTTTTATAGGGACCTTAGGGTTGTCAGCCTCTTGTTCTTCCAGCCTGTCTTCTGGGGGAGGGGCCTGCTCTGCTGTTACTCAGGCAGCCCTGCTTGGGCAGAGTTGCCATGCCCCCTGTTGGGGGGGCGGGGGTGTGGGCTCAGTGAAAACCTGTTTTGGGGGGCTTTCAGTCCATGGCTGCTTTCATTCCATGGCTACTTTCCTAAGCGGCTTTCTGCATTTCTTCCAAGAGTCAGAGTGGAGGTGACCACATCCAAACCTCTCAGGACAGAGAAATCACAAGTCTGCTCTTCACTGAGCTCACCAGGCCACACTGTCTCCATTTCTGTCTGCACTGCTAAAAACCACAGCCTCCCCAGCTGTGCGCCCCACAGAAAAACTCCCAGTGGTGATAGCCAGGGCTGGGCATGTCTCTACCCTTTGTGCTTCTAAAACAGTGAGCCGCCCCCGGTTCCACATGCGCACCTGCAGCTCCTGGATCCTGTCTGGGGGCTGCACTAAAGTCCTTTCCTGGCCACCGCAGGTCCACCAGTCTGTACCTGGTTCCCAGCACAGGGTGCTTTTGTGCTCATGTGTTAAATCACCTTCCCAGTGCCAGCTTATGGCGGCTTCCTCCCCCTTCTGCTTATCTTTGGATATCTGCGCAGAATCACGGCTCCCCGCTTCATACCTTGAGACTGTTGGAGATATTCCGTAGAGATCCAGATATATATTCTTACATCTCAGGCTGATTTGTGAGTGTTAATGGCTTGGTAGATATCCAGCTAAATTCAGGGGACCGATTGAAATAGGGTCCCCTACTCCCCTGCCACCTTTTCCCAATCCCCTTATGTTATTAGATTTCCTAATATTGAAATATCCTTATGTGTCAGGATAAACCATACATTTTGTTCTGTGGAATTCTGTTTGGTCGTATCTTAACTAGTTTTTTTTTTTTTAAAGCATCTGTGCCCTGTGATTGAAATTTTAGTCTTACATACATTAATATTGTATGATTTCTGCTTTTATGTAGCTCTTTTGCTTATTTTTAAGATTTTATTTGAGAGAGAGTGAGCACACACGTGTGTGTGCAAGAGCCAGGGGAAGGGCAGAGGAGAGGAGAGTTACACTCCCTGCTGAGCAGGGGGCCCCACATGGGGCTCAGACCCAGGACCCTGAAATCATGACCTGATGAGCTGAAGGCAGACACTTAATCAGCTGAGCCACCCAGGTGCCCCTGTGTAGTAGCTCTTTTAAAGTTATTTGCTGTATGTGTCTTTTTCTTAGCTGAAGCTAGGAAAATTTAAGTTTTTATTTCTCTTTTATTGGCTGCCTTTAAAACTCTATCCCTTTACTCTTTCATTTTGTTCAGCTGCATGTACTGACTCCCTTTTTTTTTTTTAAAGATTTTATTTATTTATTTGTCAGAGAGAGAGGGAGAGCGAGCGAACGAGCACAGGCAGAGAGTTAGGCAGAGGCAGAAGGAGAAGCAGGCTCCCTGCCGAGCAAGGAGCCCGATATGGGACTCGATCCCAGGACGCTGGGATCATGACCTGAGCTGAAGGCAGCTGCTTAACCAACTGAGCCACCCAGGCGTCCCACTGACTCCCTTTAAGCAGTTACAGAACGTGGTGTGTTTCTACTTCTTCCCCACCTTATCATTTTATTAGTTGTCCTTTGTATCTTTAAATATACATAATACATGTATTTGTTTTTAAATTTATTTTTTGGTTTATAATCTTTACATATCTTTGGCTCTGATTATAAAAGTGTATGCACGCTACCTCTCTCCTGGTAATTAAAATAATCTTTTTATAGGTGGTACTTTGCGATGATTTCTGTGTCTGGAGTCTTCTCGGTCACATTCTCTGTGATATTTGCCTATGTAGCTGATGTCACTCAAGAACACGAGCGAAGTACTGCTTATGGATGGGTAAGAGTACAGTTTATGTTTTTTAACCAGAGAAGTAATTAGCATCCTATTTAAAAATGTATTGGAAAGTAAGATTTAAAATAAACTACAAATACTGATTTACATAAGAGAAAATCTAAAGCAATTGAAGTTTAAAAAGGAGATTTATGAAGTTTAAAATAGCAAGATGGAAATTACTAGAAATGTATCCTCTGGTTTTAGGGTTGGAAATTTGGCAGGAATGTGTGAGTTGTCAGCTGCAAAATTGTTTCAAAAGTTGATTTGATTTGTTTGTTAGCTTATCTCTTGAGGAAACATAAATAATGTACAGGTGCTAAGCACTGAAGTCCCTGCGCAGCTCGTTGGGAGTTGGAGAGATGCTGCACCTCAGCCCTGGTAATCCACTGTTAACTGTATTGCTGGTTGGGTGCCTTAGATGCTTATTTGGGAGATGGTACTGTAGAAAAAGGACTACATTTATTCGGCAAATGATTGTTGAGTGCATAACAAAAGTTGTAGGAGACCTTGTTTTGGATAATTGAGTATGAGAGAGTCATTTCTAGTTTTCTGAGGTGGGATTATGGCTTATGGTTCTGTAGGGGAAGAAAGACTTGTACAAGATGGCAGGTTGAAGCCCTTGAGGTCAGAGTGTCATGACTAGAGTGGTTGGGGGGCGGGGAGAGAGAGGCCCTGTGAGCGATCTGTGGGTATGTGTCCAGTGGGTGAACTTGCTGAGGCATGTGGGTGCTGTTGAGGGGAGATATTTTCCCTTCTGCTCTTCTGGGTTCTTTGGCTACCCTAGTCATAATTAAGTTGACATAAAACGGATTAACAGGAGGGAAACATTTAATTTTGTACAGAGCTCCACAGAGACCTGAGAGACCCAAGGGCAGTTGGAGCTTGTATGCTATCCTGAGCTAAGGAAAAAGCGGGGTGGGGCCTGGGACTTCAGAGGGGAAGAAAACCGTTCACAGGAAGAGGAGAAGAGCAAACGTGTGGTAAATGTTTGCCATGCCATGCAGATAAACCTTTCTGATATAAAAAGTTATCTCTGGCAGTTATCTAGGAGGATAGGCCCCCTATCTAAATTCTTTCATGCTCTGAAAGAGAAGCCAAAAAGCTTTCCCTGAGTCTATATAGGGCCATACCACCCTGCACGTGCCCGATCTCGTCTGATCTCAGAAAGCCTTCCCTGTGTCTGCCAGGTCTCTGTTGCCTTCAACCAAAATGGTCTGCGTGCAGAGGGGTGGAGTTGGGGTGGCGCATTCTCCCCTCAGCGCGCACGGTGCTCTTCTCTCAGCTTCCCTGTGTTGGAAAGTGTTTACAGTGAGAAAAGGTGGAAGAAGGAAAATCTGCCTGGGTTGTTGAGCCGGTTGTAGGAGGACTGAAGGCCAGAAACCCAGGTTACTTCTCTCCTTTCCCAGGCCTTTCTCTTTCTCTTGAATCCTACTTCCTGGAAGATAGTAAGAGGTCATAATTGTGCAGAGACCAGTTACTGCTGTTCCATAAAACACATCAGCAGCTTTCACTTTGTTGACTTTAGACACTAGTTTAAAAACTTCTTCTTCGGGTCGCCTGGGTGGCTCAGTTGGTTAAGCGGCTGCCTTCGGCTCAGGTCATGATCCCAGCGTCCTGGGATCGAGTCCCACATTGGGCTCTTTGCTCGGCAGGGGGCCTGCTTCTCTCTCTGCCTCTGCCTGCCTCTCTGTCTGCCTGTGCTCTCTCTCGCTCTCTCTCTCTGACAAATAAATAAATTAAAACAAAAAAAACTTCTTCTTCAACATTACTTCCCCTCCACCTGTGACCTGCTTTCCCCTCGCATTCATCTTCCCTCCCACATCCTAAAACTGTCTCCGTCCGCCATCTCCAGAATGCTGTGGAAGAGCGCAGAGGGAGAGGCTGCTAGGAAGCCTTCAAAAAAGGCAAGGGGTTGCAAGGTGGCTCATAACAGCAGAGTTGAGAAAGTGCCAGAAGCCTCATTTACCATGTTTGTGAGCTTTTCTGTACATGATGGGAAATACTCATTGAGATACTCATTTCCCACCAGTTTTTTTTTTGACCCAAACCCTAATATGGTCACAGGTGTCAGGGTGTTGGCCAGTGACTAACCTTTATGTGTACCCTAAGTTGTCAGATGTTAAGATGACAGAACTTAAAAAAAAAAACAAGGAGGGATGCCTGGGTGGCTCAGTTGGTTAAGCGGCTGCCTTGAGCTCAGGTCATGATCCCAGCGTCCTGGGATCGAGTCCCACATCGGGCTCCTTGCTGGGCAGGAAGCCTGCTTCTCCCTCTGCCTCTGCCTGCCTCTGTCTGCCTGTGCTCGCTCTCTCTCTCTCTCTAATAAATAAATAAAATCTTAAAAAAAAAAAAACAAGGAGAAAAGTTTGCAGGCTGCTATATCTTACAGATACAGGAGGATTTACTCCCAGTTATCTACAAGACCATCAGGTCTAGCTGGGGTTTTAGATCCGTCCAAGAATGTGTAAAATAGGGGCACCTGGGTGGCTCAGTGAGTTAAAGCCTCTGCCTTCGGCTCAGGTCATGGTCCCAGGGTCCTGGGATCGAGGCCCGCATTGGGCTTGCTGCTCAGCGGGGAGCCTGCTTCCTCCTCTCTCTGCCTGCCTCTCTGCCTACTTGTGATCTCTGTCTCTGTGTCAGAGAGAGGCTGTGCCGTGAGGTCGCCTGTGAGAGGCATTTACCAGAGCCACACTGAGTGTGAGGGCAGTTGGGGATTTAGGTACAGGTGCAGACGAAGTAACAGTGCTGCTGAGTTTTAAGAAGGGTACAGCATTTTGCATAGAAGTTCACGGTGTCATAGACCCAGAAACTCAGTCACGCAGAAGGTACTGCGCCTCCGCTGTTGGAGAGGGACAGCCCGATGAGAGGGACAGGCAGGGGGAGCTGCCACCGCGCTCTCCCCTTCCTGACACTTGAAACCTGGTGACTAGCTTTTTTACTTTTATTTCCATATTCCACGTGATTAAATTGGCTCCCAGAATACTTACTATTATTACAGAGAGATTTTCACACTAAATTCTTACTATTTCTCACTATGAAATATATCTCTACATTTTACTTTTCACATATTTGAAGAAACTAATCTCTCAGGTGCTGCCCGTAGGGAGCAGGAGATAGAGGCGCAGAGACTGACAGGAGGAGGGACTCCGGAGCGCCGCGGGCCCAGGGAAATCACGGCCGGAGGACTTGCGGGCCTGTCCTCGCTGTCTGGCGCACCTGCCCTGCTGTGCCATCTAGGTCCTTTATGGGGCTTTCGGCTCTGACTCAGATACACAGAATCTGAAGTCCTATGCTCCTTTTTTTTTTCTTAAGATTTATTTTATTTTAGAGAGAGAGAGAGAAGCAGACTCCGTGCTGCGCAAGGACCCTGAGATCATGACCTGCGCGGAAATCAAGAGTCAGACACTTACCCGACTGAGCCATCCAGGTGCCCCCTTAAACTCATTTCTTTTCTTTTTTTTTTTTTTAAGATTTTATTTATTTATTTGACAGACAGAGATCACAAGTAGGCAGAGAGGCAGGCAGAGAGAGAGAGGGAAGCAGGCTCCCTGCTAAGCAGAGAGCCCGATGCGGGGCTCAATCCCAGGACCCTGAGATCATGACCCAAGCCGAAGGCAGAGGCTTAACCCACTGAGCCACCCAGGTGCCCCTCTAAACTCATTTCTTAAGCTCTGTTTTTGAAAGCTTAGAAGAAGGATTCTCATTAAGATTTCTGCCTCTGCCAGTTTGAGGTTTTCTCTGTAGCAGTTTACAAATAATTAAATTATGGAAATACTAGAAAACAGAGTACTTTCTCAGAGCAGTGTTGCAGGGTGCATCACATGGAAGGGAAAGATGAATTAGAAAATTACCATTGGGGGCGCCTGGATGGCTCAGTGGGTTAAAGCCTCTGCCTTCTGCTTGGGTCATGATCCTGGGCTCCTGGGATCGAGCCCCGAGTCGGGCTCTCTGCTCGGCAGGGAGCCTGCTTCCCCCATCCTCTCTACCTACTTGTGATCTCTGTCTGTCAAATAAGTGAATAAAATCTTTAAAAAAAAAATAAAACTATTTAAAAAAAAGAAAAATTACCATGGTTTGGCGTGCATGCATAATTTTTTGATGAGCATTAATCTCATTCCATCTGAAGCAGCTGCTTTCTCCCTTCCCAAGTTTTCTGAGGAGGAGCTTAGTAGAATGCAGTCATTTTCCATTCAAAACTCATGTATCAAATGTGTTCATATATATTAAATTATTGCCCTAGAATAATAATTTTAATTCCATTGTTTGTAATGACCAAATCTTGAGTTACTGAAAAATTTTTGTTTTAGAAAGTGTCCATTTGGCTAGAAGACAGTTAATGATGGTAGGTCTAGAAAAAAAACGTTTTTTGTTTTTTTTTTTACTTAGGAAATGTGTTTATTCTAAGTACATCAGCTCAATTTTAGTCCTCCTAATTACAGTTAAATCTTTTATTTAAGGACTGGATAAGAAACTAAGAAAAAAAGTAATACCACATCTAAGGAAAATGAGGAGGACCTTATTGTCTCTATTATAATGCAGATTAAATGGGTAAATAGCAAGATACAGAAAATGTATATATACTTGATTAAAAATTATTCTTACTGCAATTCAACATGATTAGTCATCCTAGTCATTGCCATTCCTTTCTAAAATACCCAACATTTTCAATAGAAACGTCATTTTGACAAATGATGAAACAAGTTCTTATTTTCTTCTTTAAACTCAAGTGATTGTTAGATCCTTTATACTTGGAATGCTGTGGGATTATGAAAAGCAGTTTCAGCTGAAATGAAGCAGCTCTAAGTCTAACTGTACATTTTGGTGGGAAAGATTAGAGATTAAAAAATGGCTCTCATTCTTGCTCATCATATAACTTAAGAGGTATTTAGGAATAACACGGAGGACATTGGAGATGGAGAGGATAAGTGAGTTGGGGGAAATTGGAGGGGGAGACTGAGAAACTGAGGATTTTGGAGGGGAAGGGGGTGGGAAGAAAGAGCTTGGTGGTGGGTATCAAGGAGGGCACGAATTGCATGGAGCACTGGGTGTGGTGCATAAACAATGAATTTTGGAACACTGAAAAAAATTAAATTTAAAAATAAATAAAAAGAGTTATTTCACTTAGGGCACTTGGGTGGCTCAGTTCGACTCAAGTCATGGTCTCGGGGTCCTGGGATCAAGCCCTGCATCAGGCTCCCTGCTGCTCTGCCTACTTGTGCTCTATCAAATACATAAAATCTTTAAAAAAAAAAAAAAAAGTTGGGACGCCTGGGTGGCTCAGTTGGTTAAGCGGCTGCCTTCGGCTCAGGTCATGATCCCAGCATCCTGGGATCGAGTCCCACATCGGGCTCCTTGCTCGGCGGGGAGCCTGCTTCTCCCTCTGCCTCTGCCTGCCTCTCTGTCTGCCTGTGCTCGATCCTGCTCTCTCTAACTAATAAATGAATAAAATCTTAAAAAAAAAAAAAGTTATTTAACTTTTCTATTGCTATTTTTACAGAGTACAAATTTTTTGTTTACACACAAAAATGTGAAGATTAAGAAAATGAAAACTTAGAATAAATGACTGACTTATTGACCCATTTTGTGCAGAAATGAGGTGGTTAGCACCGGGAGGACCCCGTGGCAGTGCTCTCTTAGCAGCCTGCATGTCATTGCAATTTATAATGTACTTATGTAACTGCCTTGATCTTCTCAAAATAATATGGAAAAACCTGAAGGGCAGGAGCTCTGTCTTCTTCTGGTACAGAGTGGGTACTTAGTAAATACTGAGCCAGGTAAATACTGAACCAATTCCTGCTCCCTAAGTTGGAATTCTGTGTCTCCTTTTCTCCCCCGGTTTTTTTTTTTTTTTAAAGATTTTATTTACTTATTTGACAGAGATCACAAGCAGGCAGAGAGGCAGGCAGAGTGGGGGGGAGCAGGCTTCCTGCTGAGCAGAGAGCCCGATGCGGGGCTTGATCCCAGGACCCCGGGATCATGACCCGAGCCAAAGGCAGAGGCTTCAACCACTGAGCCACCCAGGCGCCCCCAGTTTTTATTAGACTTTTGGCTTCTGTAGTATTTTTAGTATAATACTACTTTCAGATATATTGTATTTTCAAATCCATTTGTGGGTGATGGATGAAGGAAGAAGTGTCATGGACTAACCAGGTGTCATAATTTTAACCATAGATAATGACTTCAGTGGTTTCTTTTAAAATCCATAAGAAGTTTAGATAACCAATTTATATGTCTATTTTTGGCACTCAGTCTGGTTATAATTTAGAGACTGTCCATGTAAGCTTCTGAGCACTCAGGTTACATTCCAAGATAAAGGAAGCCTCCAATATTAGGAAAACCATGTGATGAAGAGACTCCACGTGTTTTCAGGTGCGAATGTGATCAGTCGGTTCTGTGGTTTCTGGTATAGGATGGAGGTTGGGAGTGACAGAAACTAACAGCTCAGGGATCTCTAGTTTAAATAAAGTTTCAACCTCTCTCTCAACAGATCTCTTATTGTTAACAGCTTTTTTTCTAAGAATATCAGGGATTTTTTCCCCCTTCTCTGTGCTAATAAAATGGTAAAACTGCACATTTTTAGACTATGAAATCAGCACAGTCCCTGAGTAATTTGTAGGTTGTACCATTAGCCCAGCAGACGTTTTTCTTTTCATGCCTTTCTCCCCACAACCCTCTCTTCCGATTAAAGATGAAAATGTTTATGTTTTTTTTTTATGGGGAAGTTTTTGTCAATTTTTATTTCTGATAATTTTTTACTCTTGTAGCTTTTCAGGATATTTCCAGTTCATAGTTTGTGAACAAGTCCTTAAAAGGAAATGACTCTCTCTCATTCTTAAAATGTTCATGCAATACATTCCTTTTGTTTAAAGCCAGGGAAGGATGGCCACAGGTACATCTGTGGGACCCTGTTAAGAAGCAGGAACATGGGTGTGTACCTGCAGCAGATGGGGCTGTGTGTGTGCTTTCTGCATGTGTATATGGTAGAAGGTGGGACTCTGGGTGAGAGAGTGCTTTTCCACAGGTCTCGGCCACCTTTGCAGCCAGTCTGGTCAGCAGTCCTGCCATTGGAGCCTACCTTTCAGCCAGTTACGGAGACAGCCTTGTTGTGCTGGTGGCCACAGTGGTGGCTCTTCTGGACATCTGCTTCATCTTACTGGCTGTTCCAGAATCTCTGCCAGAGAAAATGAGACCACTTTCCTGGGGAGCTAAGATTTCTTGGAAACAAGCTGACCCGTTTGCGGTAAATATCCTTTCTTTCTCCAGTAAAAATAGGAAAAAAATTTAATCGCCCATAAGGCACTGAAAGTGTCTATGCACCAAGGAATATGTAGGATTTATATTTTTCCTTTTGTTTTTTTTTAAAGATTTTATTTATTTATTTGATAGAGATTACAACTAGGCAAAGAGGCAGGCAGAGAGAGGAGGAAGCAGGCTCCCCGCTGAGCAGAGAGCCCGATGCGGGACTATTACCTGGTTATTTTCACTTTTTTTTTGTAAACAAAATGAAGATGGCCACTTGAATTGTTCATTTTCATTCACTTAAATTCAGAAAAGATGAATAGATTTGGTCTGCCTAATGTAGTTATTTTCTAGGTTGTTAATATACATCCACTTTGACCAGAGGCTTTGAACTTGTATTGTGCAGGTTGAATGTATTCTTTGTTTTATGTAACTTTTTAAAGACTTTTGGCTTTTTTGGGGGGGGGGAGAAGGATCCTATTAATAAATAGAAAAAGTACTGAGAAGAACCACCTTATCCTTCCCCTTTTCCTACCTCATCCGACTTGAAATTGTTCTTGAAGAAAATATGTGCAAAAAAACCCCAGAGATTTGACTGTGGTTTTTAATCATCTAAATTGACTTTTTAGGAAAAATATGTAAAAAAAGAAAATAACTCATCAAATTCTTTTCTGAAGAGGTCCCTCAGGTCCCAGCCTGAGCACCCTGCTCATTTTGATTGTGCTGTGATATCAGACCTGGAGAAGAAGGTGCTTAGAGAACGAACCCGGGTGTGGACCTGGGCTCCCATCAGGCCTCCCACTTTCTTGTCAGGTAGTGGGTCAAGTTACCGGGGGCAACTCCTCTGTGAGTCCTGCCGCCCGAGTACTCTCCCAGGGCTGCCGCAGGGCGTACCGGGAATGTATGTAAACGAACCAGTACCGTCTGTGCGGCAAGTCTCCACAGACATGAGCCGTTTTGCTATTCAGCATAGGAAGGTTACGGTTACGGTGACCCTAGAATCCAGTGAAGCACTCTCCAGTACTTAGACAGTAACACACCTTTTGGTCCTAGCAACAATTCTGTGTAAAAAGGAATGTAAGAAGGACTTTTAGACAAAGTTGTAACATTCAAAAGTTCCTGGTCAGAGACTCTTGTTGTCACTGACCCCCACGGTGGGAGCATATTTATTTGTCTACCAGTTTTACAAGAAAATTGAGTACTAACATCTTAAAGAATATAGTAAATTTGTATATTATAAAAAACCCTGAACTGTTTATGGATTTAAAAGTGTTGGATTATGAATGAAGGAGAGAGATGAGATTTTCTTAAATGGTTCTGAAGCAGTGTTTTTTCAGGGTCTGTTTATAGGGTGTGAACCAGTACGGTTAACAGAGATGAACAAGTATTTGTGAGGTTTTGTTTTGGTTTTAAGCTGTAATACTTCAAACATACAACTTTGAAATTAGAGGACCGGTAACCATAGAGTTAATGTTTACCTACTTTTGTAATCCCTTCAACTTTTATAATCCACCTTAATAAAAAAAACAAGCCAATATCTTGGAATATCAGTGACTCTAGTGTGGCCTACTTTTTATGTGTCTCTCTTTCTGCTTATTCCTAGTCACTGAAGAAGGTTGGAAAAGATTCTACTGTCTTATTAATTTGCATCACCGTGTTTCTTTCATACCTTCCTGAGGCTGGACAGTATTCAAGTTTTTTTCTCTATCTCAGACAGGTGGGTAATGTGTGCCTAGTAGGTTTAGAACATGAAGAGAACCAAAGGTTAGGATCTGTCTAAAACTATTTTGGGGAAAACCATATACAGAAGAAGTGCGGACTTGCTTCCATTTATAGTAAGTGTAGGCCGTGACATATGATATTTTAAAATATTATAAAAAGTGTTTACTCTTGAAAAAATTTCCCTGAGAATTAGCATAAACAAAATCTATCATAATGTTTTAAGTCTTCGTTAAATTTCAGAGAGAGGGCAAGCTTGATCTGACCTGACCTGGGACATCCTCAGTAGGCCGCGTAACTCATGCTGCTGCAGATGTCAAGGGGGCTCACAAGCAAGAATCAAAATAATCCCTCCCTGATCTTTTTCTCTTTAAAAAGTTTAAACTCTACCTTGTCCCCCAGAAAGGCAGCTGACTTAAGGCAATTTAAAAACAAGCTCCCTTTCCAGCTGTTTTTTTCAGTTCTCTGGGATTGTGCAGACAGGAGTTGCCTTCCATTAGCAACCCTGCCCTGGTCTTTACTGATTCCCTGGAAGTCCTTCTAGGGGCTCACGCCACATGGCAGAGCAGGCCTCCTCCTAAGATAAATTCCTCTATTTTTGGAGATATTTTTAATTGAAACTTGTTAAATTCACCATTCTCACAGTTTTCCTGAAAATGTGAGACTATTATTTTATATGGTGGCATATGAGGAAAACTGTTTTTCAACCAGTTCTTTTCAGTTTGTTCATTCTGAGTGGGCAGATGCTAGAGATTCAGTGGGAAGACTGGTGAAATAGCATGTTTAATGTAGAAAATTAATCTGCATTTCTAATTAAATTATGTATTAGATTAACTGCATTTAAATGTAGGAAAAATGGGAAAGGTAAGGACGCGAAAAATCCTCTCATTCCTTCAGAAAAAACAATTATAGCTATTTTCTTTTTATACCCTTTCCTTCTATACATATTACTTATGTCACTACCACCAGCACTTAACAGTAAATCAGAATCATTTTCTGTTATTTTGTATTTGTGCCTTTTTTTTTTTTTTTGAAGATTTTATTTATTTATTTGACAGAGAGAGAGATCACAAGTAGGCAGAGGGGCAGGCAGAGAGAGAGGAGGAAGCAGGGTCCCCGCCAAGCAGAGAGCCCGGCACAGAGCTCGATCCCAGGACCCTGAGACCATGACCCGAGCCGAAGGCAGAGGCTTAACCCACTGAGCCACCCAGACGCCCCTGTGCTTGCTTTTAAGAGCAGTTCACATACACACATTTGAGTTAAAATTGCATTAGGTATTTCTGAATCATATATCTGATAAGGAACCGGTAAAAAGACTGAATAGATACCTAAGGAAGATTCACAAATGGCGAAAAAGCACATGAGATGCTTAATAGTAGCCACCGAAGAAGTGCAAATCAAAACGAGATACCACTTCACACCTGCTGCAGACAGACAGACAGAAGGTACGGCCAAACGCAAACTCACACAGGCTGGTGGGAACGTGAGATGCGGTGGACCAGAGTCTGGCGGTCCATCAAGGTGTTCAATGTAGGGTTTCCGGCAAGACTGTTCGTACGTATGTAGCCAAGAGAAATGAAAACAGAGGTCTACGGAGAAACTTTTTTTTTTTTAAGATTTTATTTATTTATTTGTTAGAGAGAGAGCGAGCACAGGCAGACAGAGTGGCAGGCAGAGGCAGAGGGAGAAGCAGGCTCCCTGCTGAGCAAGGAGCCCGATGTGGGACTCGATCCCAGGACACTGAGATCATGACCTGAGCCGAAGGCAGCCGCCCAACCAACTGAGCCACCCAGGCGTCCTTACGGAGAAACTTTTATACAAATATTTATAGTAGCCGAACAGCGGAAACAGCTGATGGGACGTATGGACAGGTGGTGGCGTACCTGTGCGGCGGGATGTTACTGTGGGCGGTGGGAAGCAGCGAAGCGCTGGGACCCGCGGCAGCGTGGACGCCCTGTGACATCACTGGGCTAAGTCAGAGAAACACGACCATATGTGCTCGATTCCTTTTACATGAAAGGCTCAGAAAAAACAAGCCCGGAGACGGGAAGTGTATCACTGGCTGGACAGAGGAACAGGCCGGGGGAGTGGGACTCCTGGTGGGGCAGGAGGACTGGTAACGTCTTCTACAGTTGACTCTGGTGATGGCTGCCCAGCGCTGAATATTCTCAAACCACTGAACTGCACACTTCTGATGGGCGAACTGTAGGACACTTAAGTTCTGTCTTGATAAAGCCGCTTTAAATGTATGTTTATACTTGCATTTACAAATACAGGCTGAGAAATAATCCCTAAATAAGGCTACTTTCCAGGTACCATTTTGTCTTTAGTCGCATTTAATTAGCGAGTGATCGGGTATTGTTGGCAGCACTGACTGGGGAACCTGAGATTCTAGCTCTTCTTGACCTAGTTGAGTGACTGAAAGCAAGACAATCATTTCTTACATTCTAGAATGCATACAATAATTTTTAATTCCTTTTCCTGATTTTTTTGCAGGATTTCAGTAGAGGGCAAAAATATCTGACTTTTTTAAAACTTGGTATTTAAAACCTAAAGTTTTAGGCCTGTCAGAGGCTTAGAAATTATTGCCAGCTCACTTCAGTTGCTTCTGGAATCACCATGGAAGCTTTTTAAAACATGCCTGGGCCTGGGCCTGGAGAGTCTGACTTAATTGGTCTCAGACGGGTTACAGCATTTCGTTGCCTACCCTCCTCCTCCCCTCTGTTGCCCACGTGATTTAAATGGGCAGCCGAGGTTGAGAGCCACTGACTCGGCTACCGAGCAGATTCTCTATTGGGAGGGCCAAAGGTCAGATCATTTTCTTCATGTTCTCTCTAGTGTTTGATGATGATCTATTTGTCTCATATTATTTTTACAGTATCTGTATTACGAAAGTGTTTCCATTTCCACAGGTCATAGGTTTTGGATCTGTTAAGATTGCGGCATTCATAGCTATGGTGGGCATTCTGTCTATTGTCGCTCAGGTGAGTGTCATTTCAGCCATTTTTTCTTTGTAATTTTTATCTGGAAATAACTGGATTTACAGGAAAGTGCCAAGACATGTTCGTGGGGAGCCCCTACACCCCCTGTCATTAACCCCCTCCTCCCCTGCCATGGTAACATCTCTCGTATCCGTGGTACAACAGCAGACCCAGTCAGCAGGCATCGATACAGTCTGCACAACCGTCTTTTTTTTTTTTTTTTTTTCTGGAGAGGCAGGGAGAATCTTGAGCAGACTCCACACAGCGCACAGCCCGACACAGGGCTCAATCTCACGATCCTCGAGAGCATGGCCTGAGCTGAAATCAAGAGGAGGATGCTCTGGGGCACCTGGGTGGCTCAGTGGGTTAAAGCCAAGCCCCGCCTCGGGCTCTCTGATCAGCAGGAAGCCCGTTTCCCCCTCTCTCTCTCTGCCTAGATCTCTCTCTCTGTCAAATAAATAAAAATCTTAAAAAAAGAGTGGGATGTTCAACTGACTGAGCCACCCAGGCACCCCAGAACCATCATTTTTAATAGGATGTTGAAACTGTAATTTAGGAGGAATTTAATACAACTTTTCATTAGTTTTCAGGATCCCTGTTACCTCTACTAGTCAGTTCAACAAGTAACAGCTTCCTTTTACAACCACCATCACCAACTCCAGATACTGCAAAATAAGCTTAAAATATAGAAACACTCTTTTGGTTAATGAGGAAAGTTTATAAGCCAGAAAACAAAAATGAAATCACTAACTCTTCCAAACTCTGCTATCCCCAGGACTGAAGAGATGTGATAAATGAGTGCATTTGAATATATGAAATAAGTAAACATTAAACATCCCCCATCTATTATTATAAATAAAGGACCACAAAAGGCAGGATACATGACCTTTGAATGAACTCACGGACATGCCCGGGGGTGTTCTCAGTCTCACATGGCACTGCCTAGAGGTCATTCCCTGAAAGCGCTTCCTGCAGCCTTACAGCACGGGCCGGCAGGGTGCGCAAGGAGACCAGAAGTCTGGGAGACCGCGTGGCCCAGACATCAGAGCTGACAAGGCTTCAAGGACTGCATTAAGGCCAAAAAGCCTATTTTATCAGTGCCCGTCAATCATGTTGAACTTGCACGTTGCTTATGATTTTGGTTTGCATTCATAGCAGCTCCGGCTGTTCCGTTAGTCCAGACTCCTCCTCCATCCTCTGCCTTTACAAACAATCCGAGCTAGTCGTTCTTAGCAGAGCATCTGTTTGTTAAAGTCACATTTACTTCAGTCCAGTCCCCGACGCCGTTAACTTCCCGCAGATCCCGCATATTCTTCATGTGTTCAGTCGGGGTTTGCTCTTCCCTGGTGGTGAAGGGACTGGCATTTCTCCAAGGAGTCCGAGTCCTGTCCTCCTCAGTCCTGATAATTGGCGAACAGCTATGATGACCTTTTGGAAAGTGCTAGAAGAGCATTAGATAAAGAGGCTTTGGTGAGAGCTGAAGGCCCTGAGCCCCAGGTCGGCCTTGGAGCCCCCACGGCTCAGCTGCGGCTCTGTCAGTACCGCGTGGCTTCCCCACTCTCGGGCCAGGCTGCGCACCTGTAGCGGCCCCTCCGGTCATGGTGAATGGGCTCCCCCATCGAGCTGGCACCAGAGCGGTGACTCGCCTGGCTTCTCAAGATTATCCCCTTTGTTTTTACAGACCGTCTTTCTTACCATCTTGATGAGATCATTGGGGAATAAGAATACTGTCCTCCTGGGCTTGGGCTTCCAGATGTTCCAGTTAGCCTGGTACGGTTTTGGATCTCAGGCCTGGTAAGCCTCTCCTTTGGATCCGCATAAACTAATAGAAGCATCTTTTAGAGGAACTCGAGTTGGCTGAATGTGATGGGAAGGAAGCAAGGATTATTTTGCCGGTTGGTACACTCAGCATTTCAAAAGGTGTTTAGACTAATTTGCAGAAGGATGGAGCTAAGTCATCTCAGATTATTTGTTAAGATTGCCTTTGCCTCAGCAGTGAAGTTCTTATTTAACTGGATGTGTACTTTTCAAACACATTGGTTGATTTCTAGTGACCTCACATAGTCCACAAGAAGACAAGGAAGAATGACTGGTGACAATGGGGTTCGCTGCCGTAATTAACTGAGTGACTCTGGGTAGTGACATAACCTTCATAACCTGGGACATCTGAGTCAGACGAACACTGAGATCTCCTCCAAAACCGGCCCTGAGGCGGTTACCACTGCCCATGTCTCAGAGGCCCACAAACAGGAAGTTCAGAGTGAGCCCTCAGGAGTAAGAAGTGTACGTGCCTGCTCAGCGAGGACCTGATTTTCTGTGTTCGGTTTACATACGACAATTGATCCTCACTTTACACATATAAATTGATGATATAACATTAAGAGGAGCTAGAAATGTGGTCACTGGTTCAGTGGTTGATTCTTTTTGTTCTTGAAGATTCCAGTCATGGGAACTTTGGTACTTCAGTAGCTGATCTGGTCAGACTTGTGCTGTTTAAAAGATTTCGTTGACCTGCAGGGTTTTATTCTTTTCAGTAAGGATGTGCACATTAGCCTCCCCAAGGAAGTCTGGCCAGACAGGTTTTGAGCCCCATTAGGACCTCACTTGGCTCACACTCATACTTTGTACTTCAGTGCCTTTCACAGTGACCCTGAACTTCAGGTCTCTGTTGTTCCCGTTGGTGGCACATGACACTTGCTTGAGGGGTAGCAAACGAGCAGCCCACGGGCAGCGTGAAGGTGAGAATTACAGACAGAAAAGTGGCGTATCACTGAGGAGGATGTGGTATTTATAGAAACAAATCTTTTTGAACTTCACTGAACTTACACATTTAAAGATGGTAATGGACAAACGAGGAAGAACAGATTCCGAAGGAGGGAACAGAAAATAATGAAATCTTCCCAGCTGTGAAGTAATCGCTATTAACAGTATGATGTAGGACCTTCCAGGTTTAAAAAAAGAAATCCCATTTTTTCTTAAAAAGAGGGAAAAATAAATGCAACCTAACAGGAGCAAATTCTGCCAGACTGTACACTGTAAGCTCCTCAGGGCCAGCCTGCCACCTGACTGCAGCCGCTCTTGTCATTGCAGGATGATGTGGGCAGCAGGGACGGTGGCCGCCATGTCCAGCATCACGTTTCCGGCAGTCAGCGCCCTTGTCTCTCGGAATGCAGAGTCCGATCAGCAAGGTGAGGTCACTGTACTCTCGCTGTTTCCCTCCTTCAGCTAAGATATACCTGAAGTGAGAGAGGCCCTAAGCCTCTCTTCGTGTCACAGAGCAGGTGACAGCCATGTGGTCCCTTCTTCGCAATTACACCTTTCTATTTTCCCTCCTGCTTTGATCCTACATTCTTTAAATCTGGACTAAGCAGTTAAGAATACTAAGGATTAGAAATAGAACTATCCCAGCCCCCAGAAAGAACTATCCATTTTCTCCTGTCAGTTTTGGGTCCTCATGTGTGTGTGACCACCAGAATCAACTGATCATTTTAAAGATGTATGTCAAATGACGATAGACTGGATAGTAAAGCAGTGAGTTATTTAAGCACCATAATCACCAACATTTCTTTAAATTCAAAGTTCATCAGCTTAAATTAGGAAATGATTTTTTGAGGAGATAAATATGTGTACTTATTGTTAAATGCACAGTGAGAAGCAAAATTAAAACGGAGACAACCATGTGGAGAATAGCACTCAGAAGGCAGCCAGCTGTGGAGGATGGGCACCGCCATCATGTCTCACAGGCACCATCTGGTCTCCCATGACGCGAATCCTCTTTGGCTTTTATTATGCTTATATGCTTTAATACAGATGTTCCTAAAGGTCAGTGTACAACATTACTGGAACACACTAAGTTGAATCATATTTGAACAGCTGGACTTACGGAAACATCCATTTTCCTATGATTCAAGCTAATATTTTAACTGCCCTCTTAGAAACCAGAGAGGGGACGCCTGGGGGGCTCAGTTGGTGAAGCGGCTGCCTTCGGCTCAGGTCATGATCCCGGCGTCCTGGGATCGAGTCCCACATCGGGACTCGGCAGGGAGCCTGCTTCTCCCTCTGCCTCTGCCTGCCTCTCTGCCTGTGCTCGCTCTCTCTGAAAAATAAATAAATAAATCTTAAAAAAAAAAAAAAAAGAAAGAAACCAGAGATATCTAGAAGTTGGCACTTCTGGGATTTTTCAGTGCAGGTCACCATGAACAGCAGAGTCTTTGTGAACGTGCTGGAAGTACACAACTTTAGGACTGCCGTGGACTCACACTCAGGGCTCCAGGAGAAGAAGGGCAGATTTTTGCTATAAAAGGACTGTTACATGAACAGAGGAAGAAAAATCTCAATCCACAGAAAAGTGGAAATTGCCTATAAATGGAGAATATTAAAGTTGTTTTCATTTACTATTCCTCATTTACAGGAAGGATCTAGCTGTTATGGGGGGGATTCAGCCCCAAAAGAGATTTCACAAACATCATGGTCATGAATCTCCATATAGATCTTAGGGCAGAAAGTTAGGACATTAAAGGGACATAGTAAAACCAGTAATATGTTTGTGCACCAAATCAAACTATGATGGACGAAGTCCCTAATCTTGAGCTACTCTTATAAGACTGGCTCCCTTCTCTTTGTTCTGATGCAGGAGTTGCCCAGGGGATCATAACTGGAATAAGAGGGCTGTGTAACGGCCTGGGGCCAGCACTGTACGGCTTCATATTCTACATGTTCCATGTGGAACTGACGGAGTTAGAACCGGAACTGAATTCTGACAACACTGCCCTGCAGGTAATTTGGTGATAAGTCTAGATTTATAACAACCATTATGTCTGATGGTAGCAAAATCTGAACTTAAGTTTGGAGAATGTTCTTGTTCTTACAGTGTTTCTGTTGTATGTGCTGTGCTCAGTGCTTCCTGGGATTGAGGAAGGATCAGTTCAGTGAGGTAGTATCTTCCCCAAAAGCTGTGTCTTAATTTTGTTCAGCGTCCCTTTTTACCTACACAAGTACTCTGATCAGAACGCTGTCCTCTGGTGCAGCCCAGCGAGGCCACATAATCTGTGGAATGACCTAGATCCCTGCTAGAAATTGAGCAAGAGTGCTGCTTCTGTATATTTCTTCAGTCGTTCCTTCAGTGTGCATTTCTGTATAAAACGGTCCTTAGTGTTCATGAACAGAGCACGAGCTGTCAGGTCCTGGGATGGATTCGGAGACCCGCATCGGCCACTTAAAAGCTGTTGAGAAGTGGCGCGAAGAACAGTGGTTAGTTGCCCTCTGTCATGTTCTAAACGCAGGCTCTCTTAGAATTCGCCTTCAACCTTATTAAACATTTGCTTATGAGAAAATGATTTACTTTTCGATGGTTTGGGGGAGGCCAGGACTAATTCTGGATTGAAGACTCACCAGTTAAACGCTTTATTTCTGTTTGTCTCCCCTGCCCCTCAGGGAGCTGTCATCCCAGGCCCACCGTTTTTGTTTGGGGCGTGTATAGTTCTTATGTCCTTCCTGGTTGCCTTATTCATCCCTGAATACCGCAAAGGCAGTGGAACCCAAAAACACAGCAGCAGCAGCAGCGGCAGCCTGACGAACCCCCCCGAGCGGGGCAGTGACGAGGACATTGAGCCACTGCTGCAAGACAGCAGCATCTGGGAGCTCTCTTCCTTCGAGGAGGCTGGGAATCAGTGCACTGAGCTGTAAACCTGGCCGAAAGGCGGGTTCTGCAGACGCCTTCTCTGACAGCCGCCGAGCCACACCACATGGAGACTTCATGGTGCTGGAGGGGAGATGCTAGTGGCATCCTTCAGGGACAGGTTTGAGAAGTGACCCTCTCCACTCCTCTGCCCCCCCCCCACTTCTGTTCCTTTCTTCTCTTTGTGGTATATTAGAACAAGATCTGAAGTACTTTCCTGCAAATTTTGCAATCTTGAAAGTCATCTGGAGTCCGCACTTTGAAACTAAATTAGAAAGATTTCTTACCTTGGTAGGATGGCTTTCCTTGAGTAACTCTAGAGGCAGCTTCTAGATGATGCTAGTTTCTAGCAGTTTCTCCGTCTAGTTTGCCATGTGATGGCAGTTTCTCCGTCTCCTTTTCAGTGGAAGGCGCAGGGTGGCAGTGGACTGCCTGCCTCTGGCAAGATCTAACGTAAAAAGTCCCTCCTTATTTTCTTCCTTCTTTCTCTGATCTGTGCCCGCTTAGCCCACGGGTGTTTCTGAGTGGCTGCTCTGAGAGTCCCTCAGTATCAGGGATCTACTGCTTTGTTCACAGGTTAACAGAAACTCGAGTCTTACTCTCCTTCTCTACTTCCTATGCTCGGTTAGAATGAAATTCGGCATCTGCACCTCTGGACATTAATACTGATCAGTGATAACCTTTATTAGGTAAAGGGAAATTTTCTTAAAAATTCAAATTATGAAGAACTAGCAACTCAGACCGCTAAACCTGGTGTTTTGGTCAGATCCAAGGTGACGTGTGAAATCAAGTGTTCTGGTGACAACACACAATTTGAAGGGAGTTTCTAAGAAAGTTTTCAGTAATAGAAGTATTTCCTACGTGAGAATGAGAATTAGTGACTGGATACCAGCGGAGTCATGTCCAAATCCAGGCTCACAGAACACATGACAACCGTCCTGCTCCTTGCTGCATCTTGTCTTCTCAGTTTTTCTCGTTCATCTCACTCCTGCCTTAACTGCTCTGTTGTATGCACCTGTCTTGCAGTCAGGTCTTTATGTCCATCTGTTTATCTGACTTTTGAATTTCATGGGAGTATGCACATCAAATTCTTTTCTAAAATATGGTGGTTTAAGAAGCTCAGTTTAACAAGTGTCTTGCTAATTTTTCGAGATGTTTTATGGACAGAAAACTTTACAGATTTATATGTATTTTGCTGCACCAGTAAATGGACCATTACCTAGGGCCCACCCACCTTTAACAGAGCACTCCTCTGAAAGTTTTATAGGTATGAAATATATATGTAGATATTTGTAAGGAGTTTTAAATTTTTTTTGATGGGGTGCTGTGTAAATCTTGTATTTATAAATGTAATGAAGGTGTTGAAAGAAAAATATATATACAACTTTTATAAAAGGATTGTGTACTGACTGAATACATTAAAAGAAAATATATTTTCAAACCTGTTCTGCTATGAACAGAGATAACATATCTTTTTACTATGCTGTTGGTTTTTAAGTTAAGCTTCCTAATGCATAATAAATTTGCAATGGATACTTTTGTCTTTTATGTTTCTTTATAGGAAATAGTACCATTGATGTTTGGGTTCTCTTTTGGTGGGTATCAACTACATTCTTAATCTTTAAGCTAATGCAAAAAAAGAGGTATATTTTCCAAAAAATTTGATTTTTAGAAGACTCCCTCCAAAAACAAATCGTAGAGACTCTTAATGTCATAAAACAAACTGAGGGGTGCCGGGAGAGGGTGGTGGGGTTACATTTTATGTTTATAAAAAATTTTTTTAAAAATGCTTAAAAAGATCAAAAACAAATCGTACCTTTTTTACTTAAAATTTTAAAAAGGGAAAAAAATTTGTACACCCATTTATTGGCATTATTCACAATAGCCAAAAGGTGGAAGCAACCCAAGTGTTCGCTGTTGAATGAACAGATAGAGGAAATGTGGCATTTGCATACAATGAAGTCCTCAGCCTAAGAAAGGAAGCAAATTCTGACTCGCCATGACATGGATGAGCATTCGAGACATGCTAAGTGAAGTAAGCCAGTCACGGGACATGCAGTGTGGCTCCACTTAGTCAAATTCAGACGGACAGAAAGTAGAACAGTGGATGCCAGATGGGGACAGTTTCAGTTTTGCAAGATGGTCGCATAAAGGTATGAATGTACTCAGTGCCACCGAACTGTAAAAAACGGTCAACTTTATGTGTTGTTGTTTTTTTTAATTTGTCAGAGAGAGCGCAGGATCGAGCACAGGCAGGCAGAGCGGCAGGCAGAGGCAGAGGGAGAAGCAGGCTCCCTGCCGAGCAAGGAGCCCGATGTGGGACTGGATCCCAGGACGCTGGGATCATGACCCGAGCCGAAGGCAGAGGCTTAACCCACTGAGCCACCCAGGCGCCCCACTTTATGTGTATTTTGCCATAATTTTTAAAGAATGCCCTCATGACATCCTTACTCCTGCTTACCAAATTACAGTTTCTGTAACCCAGTATTACAAATGTCAAAACTGGGATAAAAATCTGGTTGTTTTAACCACATGTACAGTTCAGTGGTTTTTAATGTATTCACAAGGTTGCACAGCTATTAGGGCTATCTCCAGAACATTCCATCATCCCAAAAAAGAAACCCCATATCCAATACCAATCACTACCAGTTCTTGCCCCGTTACCTGGCAACCAGTAATACATTTTCTGTCTCTATGGATTTTCCTACTTGGGACATGTCATATAAATGAAATACAATTACGTGTGACCTTTTGTGTCCAGCTTCTTAAAGGCAGCATGTTTTCAAGATTCGTCCATGTTGAAGCATGTGTCTAATCCGACTGCTCTTTCAGGATGATGAATGTTCTGTCCTAGGTATGCACCACATTTCTTTCGTTCACTTTATCAATCAAATGTAAATGGATACTTAGCTTGTTTCCATTCTTCAGCTATTATAACGCTAGTATGACGATCCTGTCCGAGTTTTATGTGAACGGGCTTTCAATTCTTAGGTATGTGACAGACTGAAATGGCTGGTTTATATGGTAACTCTGTTTAACCATTTCAGGAACCACCAAAGTCTTCTTCATGGCAGCTGCACATTTCAGGTCCCCATCAGTAATGTAGGAGGCTTCAATTTCTCCATATCCTTACCAGTACTTGTTTTCTGTTTTGTCATTTATAGATATTCAGATTGTTTTAAAGTGGTACCTCACTGTGGTTTGGATCTCCATTTCCCTCATGACTAGTTACGCTGAGCATCTTTTCATGGGTTGTTGGCCAGATGTATATTCTCTTTGGAGAAATGTCTATTCAAGTCCATTACCTATTTTTGAATAGGGATGTTGTTTTTTGGGGATGTTCTGTTGTTGAGTTCTAAGAGTTCTTCATATATTCTGGATACTAGACTCTTGGTGAATATTTTCTCTCATTCTGTGGGTTGTCTTTTCCCTTTCTTGATGATGTCCTTTGAAAAGTTTTAATTTGGGGTGCCTTGGTGGCTCAATTGGCTCAGGCCATCCTCTCAGGGTTGTGAAATAAAGCCCCATGTTGGGTTACACACTCGGGGGCGGTGGGGGAGGGGGGTCTGCTCGAGATTCTTTCTCCCCCTCCCATTTCCTCTAAAATAAATAAAATCTTTTTAAAAAGTTTTAATTTTGATGAAGTCCAACTTCTCTTTTTAATTTTATTGCCATATCTAAGAATTCACTACCAAATACAAGGTCACGAAAATTTGCCCACATTTCCTAAGTTTTATACCTTGTCTTTGACCCATCTTGAAAAATTACTTTTTACACGTGACATGAGGTAGGGTTTCAGTATCAGTCTCTTTCATGTGAAAGAATACTCCGTGATCTCAACACCACTTGATGAAGAGATTCTTTCCCCACTGAAGGGTGCTGGCAGCCCCGTCCAAACTCTGGTGAACAGTGAGTGATGTGTGTAGTGAATTCTACCCCACCGGTCTGTTCTTCTGCCAGTTCCACATGGTTTTGACAGCTGGGTTTACAGTAATAAGTTCTGAAATCCAAAAGCGTGAGTCCCCCAACTTTGTTCTTTAAACACTGTTTTTGGCTATTCAGTGTCTGTTTCATATGAAATTTAGAGTCTGCTTTTCCATGGTGGCGGGGAGGCACCGGCGGAGTGACAGGGACTGCACTGAACCTGTAGGTCACTGTGGGTAGCGTTGCCATTTGAACAGTATTTCAGCTTTGCTAGGCATGGTCGTGGGATTCCTGGCTATTCAGACTGTTCACTGCCAGTGTACAAAAATACAACTGATTTTAGTGTGCTGACCGTGTATCCTGGCACCAGGAGTTCTTTTTTTGGGTGGATTCATCAGGGTTTTCTGTATTTTAGATCACATCCTCTCCAAATAGAGAGAGGTTTCTTCCTTTCCAGTTTAGATGTTTTTTTTAGTTATTTTTGCCTAATTTTCTGGCTAAAACTTACAGTGCTGAGCAGTGGCTAAAGCAAGCACACTTGCACCTGATTCCAGAGAGAAATCTTTCAGCTTTTCACCACTGAGTATGGTATTAGTTGGAGGTTTTTCATAGATTACTCACCATGTTGTAGGAAGTTCCCCCTCTCTTCCTGGTTTGTTGGGTGTTCCTTTGTTTTCTATTTTGTAATTGGGAAAGGATGTTAGATTCTGTTAAATGCTTTTTCTGCACTCAGATGACTGCTTTACTCTTCATTTTATTAATCTGGTGTCTTACATGGACTGATCTTCTTAGGTGGATTAATTACTTTACTAAGATAAATTTCCCACTTGATCATGTTGTCTAACCACTTTAATATGATGCTGGATGCAAAGCACTAATTATTTTTCTTGTTGTTTTAGGAGTTTTGCATCTATGTCCTTAGGGGATAGTGGTGTTTGCTAGTGATATCTGGCGTAACGCGGTCCATGCAGAATGAGATGGGAGAAGTTCCCTTCTCTTCTTTTTTCTCAAAGGGTGTAAGAAAGGTTGTACTGATGCATATTTAAACATTCTGGTAGAATGCTACTGTATTAGGGTGTCCTACACCAGTTATTTAAACAGAATTTAAAGAAAAGAATCATTAACAAGGCAACCAGAAGAGCAAGCTGACTCTAAGGCAGTGGTTCTCAAACCTCAGCGTGCGTTAGGGTCAGCTGGAGGGCTGGAGGAGCACAGATTCCTGATCAGGCATCGGAGTTACTGACTCAGTAGACCGGGTGGAGCCGGAGAACATCTGCACTTCTAGCAAGTTCCCGGGAGGACGTGACACTGCTGGTCATGGACCACAGGCTGAGAACCAGGGTTCCATGGAATCGGGGGTAACAAAATGCAGTTTCCCTGGGCTGAGGGAACAGAGTGTTCACCAGTTACTAAAGCAGTCTTACGGAAGGGCTGCCACCTGGCCAGTGGTGGAATTTCTGGGCTTGGCAGTAAGTTCTAGGGGCCGATGGTTGGGGCTGACAGCATACCTGGTTCTGCCCGTGCTGGGGAAGCTGCAGACTGGGCGCGGCTGCTGCTCTCGGGAAGAACGGCCCCGGCCAGCGTGAAGAAGTGCCACCAGAATGAAGCTGTGGGAAAATGGAAGACAGGAGGGAGTCAGTCCATCCCTCCTCCTCTGCTTCAGTTTGCAGCTCTGTCTAGCATCCTTTATGGGCTAGCACAGAGCCAGCTGATGATGCAGAACAGTTGTGCCAAGTAAAGGACAGGAGCCCTCAACATGCCTGCTACACACTACACGCTACACGTACGTGAACTTCTGATCCCCACCAGCACCTCTCCCGTGACCCGGATCTGCGTTTGCTGAAGGATCTGGATCTTCCAGTTATGCCCTTTTCCCGGCAGCTATTGTTTTCCTCTAACTCTGCCACTGGGCATTAGAAGAGCTGAACAATGTTGAGGGTAAGGGAGCCAACCCCCTGTGCAGTCGAAAATCCACATGTAACTTGACTCACCAAAAACAAAACTACTGATCGCCTACTCTGAACCGGAAGCCTTATCAATAAGCCAATTAACACATATTTTGTATGTTAAATGTATTACATGCTGCATTCTTAAAGTAAGCTAGAAAAAAGAAAATGTTAAGAAATCTTAAAATACATTTACAATATCACTTCATAAGAGTCCATGAACAGTGGACCTGTACAGCTCAAACCCTGCTGTCCAGGCCGCCAAACTAGCGGTGCCTCCGAGAGCCCCCCGGCTTCCACACACAGCACTGCTTTCACCCACCGATGCCAGCAAGCCTTGTGCCTGAGAACGCCAAGTGACAGTCTCTTCCTCAGGGCGGTGGGCAACAGCTGTGTGACCTTGTGGCAGTGTTACCATGTTCCTCCCAGCAGCTGCTCTCAGAGTGCACATGGTTTAGGTGTAATGGTAAGGAAAACCTATCCACGGCTTTAGTTTGAAACCCTCATATTCTGGCTCAGAGACAGCACCATTTCCTGTCTCATGCAAAGCACATACTGCCCCAGTAGAACTCCATTCTTGAAGGTTTGGGAACTTTTTTCGATTCTTACTTTTCTTTTGACTAAAATTGAACATGTCCATATATTTTTGTATGAAACAGCTAAAGTTCACAAGCTTATAGAGCTTGAAACAATGAGATGGTGGTTATATTACAATACACATCATGAACATCAAGCGTGCGTGCCTGTGTGTGTGTGTGTGCGCACGCGCACGTAAAATACCCATGTCAATGACACTAAAGCTGTTTTTAAAAGTCTCATGGGAGGGGGCAGCTGGGAAGATGGTGGAGTAGAAGGACCCTATGTTCCCCTTGTCCCAGGGATACAACTGGATAACACACCAGCATAAATAACCCAGAAAACGACCTGAAGACTGGCAGAACAAACTCCACAACTAAAGGGTGAGAAAGGGCAGAGACACGGCTTGGGTGCAAAAACAGACTATAGCCATCTCTGGTCAGGAGGGGCATGGAGAAGGGTGAAAAGCAGACTATCACTCCAGGGAGCCCGGGGAAGACAGATCCCCATAACCACCAGATTTAAAAGTAAGGGGCCAGATTTTGTGAGTTCTTAGAACCAGCAGGATGTAAAGCCTGGAATTTTAAAAATCAGCAGGCTTGGGGAGCCTGGGTGGCTCAGCAGGTTAAGTCTCTGCCTTCAGCTCAGGTCATGATCCCAGGGTCCTAGGATCAAGCCCCTCATCGGGCGCTCTGCTCATCGGGGAACCTGCTTCCCCCCCTCTCTCTGTCTGCCTCTCTGCCTACTTGTGATCTTTTCTGTCAAATGAATAAATAAAATCTTAAAAAAAAAAAAAGCAGGCTTGGCTCTGGGAGAGGCAAGAGGGCATTAGGAAGCTTAACCCCTGCCCTTAAAGCCACATCACCACAAAGAGGCAGCAAAGATGGGGGCAGACAGGAGGGAATCCCAGAGAATGGACAGGAGAGGTACAGAGATCCCGCCAGGAAGAGAGGAGCTGGCAGGTGCTATTTCTGTCCCCCCTGCCCCTCACCATAAACACAGCAGTACTGACATTCACTACCTAGTTTGCTTACACCAAGTCCCACCCATCCACTCACCAGTGGATCCACCCTTCCCAGTCATGCCTGCCTCAGTCCAGCCGCTGTGAGTCCCCCTCGCTAAGAAGACTGGTACAAAGAGCCTCTGCAGACAACTGGAGACAAGGACAACGCAACCAGGACACAGGAAACACAGGAGATACTCCCTGAAGCACCTGGCCCTGGGGAACAGGAGACACTACTGCAGGGCACTACAGGACCTCCTTCCTCATACGGCCATCACCCTCAAGAGCAGGAGACACAGCCAACTCTCCTAGGACACAGAAACAGAGAGGTGGACCAAATGAAGAGACAGAAATATGTCCCAAACGAAAAACAGGACAAAACTACAAGAGACCTACACTAACTGGAGATAAGTAATATGCCTGATAAAGAATTTAAAATAATGATCTTTGGGGCGCCTGGGTGGCTCAGTGGGTTAAAACCTCTGCCTTCGGCTCGGGTCATGATCCCAGCGTCCTGGGATGAGTCCCACATCGGGCTCCTTGCTCGGCAGGGAGCCTGCTTCTCCCTCTGCCTCTGCCTGCCACTCTGCCTGTGCTCACTCGCTCTCTCTAACAAATAAATAAATAAAATCTTTTTAAAAATAAATAAATAAAATAAAAATTAATGAACTTAATGAAGTTGCATAATACAAAAGCAACATAAAAAATCATTTGCAGGATTGCGCCGGAGAGCCCAGAAATAGACCCTCAACTCTATGGTCAACTAATCTTCGACAAAGCAGGAAAGAACATCCAATGGAAAAAGGATAGCCTCTTCAACAAATGGTGTTGGGAAAATTGGACAGCCACATG
>ML105708.1:46136-81981 GCA_003697995.1 Taxidea taxus jeffersonii | reverse complement strand
AATGGGCTAAATGCCCCAATCAAAAGACACAGGGTTTCAGAATGGATAAAAAAACAAAACCCATCCATATGCTGCTTACAAGAAACTCATTTTAGACCTGAAGACACCTCCAGATTGAAAGTGAGGGGGTGGAAAATAATTTACCATGCTAATGGACCTCAGAAGAAAGCTGGGGTGGCAATCCTTATATCAGATCAATTAGATTTTAAGCCAAAGACTATAATAAGAGATGAGGAAGGACACTTCATCATACTCAAAGGGTCTGTCCAACAAGAAGATCTAACAATTTTAAATATCTATGCCCCTAACATGGGAGCAGCCAACTATATAAACCAATTAATAACAAAATCAAAGAAACACATTGACAATAATACAATAATAGTAGGGGACTTTAACACGCCCCTCACTGAAATGGACAGATCATCCAAGCAAAAGATCAAGGAAATAAAGGTCTTAAATGACACACTGGAGCAAATGGACATCACAGATATATTCAGAACATTCTATCCCAAAGCAAGAGAATACATATTCTTCTCTAGTGCCCATGGAACATTCTCCAGAACAGATCACCTCCTGGGTCATAAATCAGGTCTCAACCAGTATCAAAAGATTGGGATCATTCCCTGCATATTTTCAGACCACCATGCTCTGAAGCTAGAACTCAATCACAAGAGGAAATTTGGAAAGAGCACAAATATATGGAAACTCAACAGCATCCTTCTAAAGAATGAATGGGTCAACCAGGAAATTAAAGAAGAATTGAAAAAAAAATCATGGAAACAAATGATAATGAAAACACAACAGTCCAAAATCTGTGGGACACAGCAAAGGCAGTCCTGAGAGGAAAATATATAGCGATACAAGCTTATCTCAAGAAACAGGAAAGGTCTCAAATACACAACCTAACCCTACACCTAAAGGAGCTCGAGAAAGAACAACAAAGAAAGCCTAAACCCAGCAGGAGAAGAGAAATCATAAAGATCAAAGCAGAAATCAATGAAATAGAAACCAAAAAAACCAATAGAACAAATCAATGAAACTAGGAGCTGGTTCTTTGAAAGAATTAATAAGATTGATAAACCCTTGGCCAGACTTATCCAAAAGAAAAGAGAAAGGACCCAAATAAATAAAATCATGAATGAAAGAGGAGAGATCACAACCAACACCAAAGAAATACAAACAATCATAAGAACATATTATGAGCAACTCTATGCCTACAAATTTGACAGTCTGGAAGAAATGGATGCTTTCCTAGAGACATATAAACTGCCAAAACTGAACCAGGAAGAAATAGAAAACCTGAATAGGCCCATAACCAGTAAGGAGATTGAAACAGTCATCAAAAATCTCCCAACAAACAAAAGCCCAGGGCCAGATGGCTTCCCAGGGGAATTCTACCAAACATTTAAAGAAGAATTAATTCCTATTCTCCTGAAACTGTTCCAAAAAATAGAAATGGAAGGAAAACTTCCAAACTCATTTTGTGAGGCCAGCATCACCTTGATCCCCAAACCAGACAAAGATCCCATCAAAAAAGAGAATTACAGACCAATATCCTTGATGAACATAGATGCGAAAATTCTCACCAAAATACTAGCCAATAGGATCCAACAGTACATTAAAAGGATTATTCACCACGACCAAGTGGGATTTATTCCAGGGCAGCAGGGTTGGTTCAACATCCGCAAATCAATCAATGTGATACAGTACATTAACAAAAGAAAGAACAAGAACCATATGATACTCTCAATAGATGCTGAAAAAGCATTTGATAAAGTGCAACATCCCTTCCTAATCAAAACTCTTCAAAGTGTAGGGATAGAAGGCACATACCTCAATATTATCAAAGCCATCTATGAAAAACCCACTGTAAGTATCATTCTCAATGGAGAAAAACTGAGAGCTTTTCCGTTAAGGTCAGGAACACGGCAGGGATGTCCGCTATCACCACTGCTATTCAACATAGTACTAGAAGTCCTAGCCTCAGCAATCAGACAACAAAAAGAAATTAAAGGCATCCAAATCGGCAAAGAAGAAGTCAAACTATCGCTCCTTGCAGATGATATGATACTATATGTGGAAAACCCAAAAGGCTCCACTCCAAAACTGCTAGAGCTTGTACAGGAATTCAGTAAAGTGTCAGGATATAAAATCAATGCACAGAAATCAGTTGCATTTCTTTACACCAACAACAAGACAGAAGAAAGAGAAATTAAGGAGTCAATCCCATTTACAATTACACCCAAAACCATAAGATACCTAGGAATAAACCTAACGAAAGAGGCAAAGAATCTATACTCAGAGAACTATAAAGTACTCATGAAAGAAATTGAGGAAGACACAAAGACATGGAAAAATGTTCCATGCTCATGGATTGGAAGAATAAATATTGTGAAAATGTCTATGCTACCTAAAGCTATCTACACATTTAATGCAATGCCTATCAAAATTCCATCCAATTTTTTCAAAGAAATGGAACAAATAATCCTAAAATTTATATGGAACCAGAAAAGACCTCGAATAGCCAAAGGAATATTGAAAAAGAAAGCCAAAGTTGGTGGCATCACAATTCCAGACTTCAAGCTCTACTACAAAGCTGTCATCATTAAGACAGTATGGTACTGGCACAAAAACAGACACATAGATCAATGGAACAGAATAGAGAGCCCAGAAATAGACCCTCAACTCTATGGTCAACTAATCTTCGACAAAGCAGGAAAGAACATCCAATGGAAAAAAGACAGCCTCTTCCACAAATGGTGTTGGGAAAATTGGACAGCCACATGCAGAAAAATGAAATTGGACCATTTCCTTACACCACACACGAAAATAGACTCAAAATGGATGAAGGATCTCAACGTGAGAAAGGAATCCATCAAAATCCTTGAGGAGAACACAGGCAGCAACCTCTTCGACCTCAGCCGCAGCAACTTCTTCCTAGGAACAACGCCAAAGGCAAGGGAAGCAAGGGAAAAAATGAACTATTGGGACTTCATCAAGATCAAAAGCTTTTGCACAGCAAAGGAAACAGTCAACAAAACCAAAAGACAACTGACAGAGTGGGAAAAGATATTTGCAAATGACATATCAGATAAAGGGCTAGTATCTAAAATCTACAAAGAGCTTAGCAAACTCAACACCCAAAGAACAAATAATCCAATCAAGAAATGGGCAGAGGACATGAACAGACATTTCTGCAAAGAAGACATCCAGATGGCCAACAGACACATGAAAAAGTGCTCCACATCACTGGGCATCAGGGAAATACAAATCAAAACCACAATGAGATACCACCTCACACCAGTCAGAATGGCTAAAATGAACAAGTCAGGAAATGACAGATGCTGGCGAGGATGTGGAGAAAGGGGAACCCTCCTACACTGTTGGTGGGAATGCAAGCTGGTGCAACCACTCTGGAAAACAGCATGGAGGTTCCTCAAAAAATTGAAAATAGAGCTACCTTATGACCCAGCAATTGCACTACTGGGTATCTATCCTAAAGATACAAACGTAGTGATCCAAAGGGGCACGTGTACCCGAATGTTTATAGCAGCAATGTCCACAATAGCCAAGTTATGGAAAGAACCTAGATGTCCATCAACAGATGAATGGATAAAGAAGAGGTGGTATATATATACGATGGAATACTATGCAGCCATCAAAAGAAATGAAATCTTACCATTTGCGACGACATGGATGGAACTAGAGCATATTATGCTTAGCGAAATAAGTCAACTGGAGAAAGGCAACTATCACATGATCTCCCTGATATGAGGAAGTGGAGATGCAATGGGGGTGAGGGTTAAGGTGGTAGGAAAAGTAAAAATGAAAGAAGATAGGACCGGGAGGGAGAAAAACCAAAAGAGACTCTTAATGTCATAAAACAACCGGAGGGGGGTGGGGGGAAGAGGGGTTGGGTGAGGGTGGTGGGGTTACATCATATGTTTAAATAAAGCTTAAATAAAGTAAAAAAAAAAAATAAAAATAATTAAAAAAAATTAAAAAAAAATATGTGCATTAGAACAACCAAAAAGAATCAAATGGGAAGAGAAGATTAAGATCTAGTTTTGAAAAATTCAAACTTTTAAAGGGTGATTTTAAGAAAATGAGTTAGTAAAAGAAATTGAAAAATGTGGATAGAAAGGAGAAAAAAAGTTTTCCATTGACTTAATGGAAGGTCAGTGGACTTAGATGTATTTTAATCATATATTGACAGGTGAGGCTTGAATGCAGAAGAGTAAATGGAATGTGAGAAAATAGAAACAAAGTATAAATAACTATTTAAGAAAGCCCAGCACATTGCTTTTGGGGAGTAGGGAACATGTGCATATTGTAGATGCTCAATAAATACTTGTCACATGGACAAATGAACAACTATGTTCTTTTTGCACAATTTTCTTCAAATGGTTGATATATTACTAGAAGAAAGAATCAACATTGAATTCTTGAAATTTATTAGGCATTTTATTTAATCCATCTTAATCTATTCCCTAAGATAGGCGATATTGTTCTAATTTTCATATGAGAAATCTGAGATTCAGAGAAGCTATGTACTTCGTGAAGTGCATATACCTACACAGCTAAGAAGATGCAGAACAGGAATATGAATTAAGTCTTTGTCTTAGAGTCTGTTCTCTCCAAGAAAATGGCAACTTATTTGATCATAAAAGTCTATTTTTCTATAGCCAGAGGAAGTCTTAGGAATATACTCCTTGGACTTCGCTTTCTCTGGCCTAAAAAGTTATGTATGGAGGTCAGCTTTAGATAAGTTTCTCAATCATGGCTCAACATTAATTTACCTGGAATGCTTTTCCAAAAAATGGATGCCTGAACCGCACCTTGGGAATGTCTGGGATTGGACCAGGAAATCACTATTTTGTTACAAGTCTCCTGGATTATTCTAGTTCTAATGTGCCATCAGAATTGGGAAAATTTGCTTTAGATTCTCATGAAATTACCAGTTATAAAGGCCTACAGCCTAAATTATAAACAAGTTTATTGTGATGATTCCTTACCAGTTTTGACTCTGAATAAGTGTCTTTCTTTAGGAAGTAGTAGAGCACACATCAGCTGGACACAAACAACTGAACATATCAGACAGAGAGTGCTAAGAAACAGGATGATGTGAAAGGCTTCCTTAACCTTGATGCCTCCTTTATGGATCATCTTGGTACAGTAAGAGCATGAAGAGCATGTCTTCTGGCCCTGTTGGTATGGTCCATATTCAGGATCTGCTGATAGTGATGCTCCTCTCCTGAGGTAAAGAGAAAAGACCCAGACCTAAGAGGAATATAGGATGCTGAGCTGAGGACTTACTGGGTTTTTGTTTGTTTATTTGGGTTTTTATTTTTTTTATTATTTTTTGCCATTAGTATGTGCAAACTCTTAGAAGGGCAAGACTATGAACATCCCTTTTGGATAGTGATGTTCATTTCTTCTCCTGATTACCTGAAGAATGATAGAAACTGGAAATAAAATTCTTTTGTACTGTCTTACCTGAAAATGTATGTGTTTGTATTTTCTTCATTGTTAGACAAAAGTGAAAGTAACCTAAAATAAACCCCAGTGCCAAGAAGGGAGATATTTTCAGTCTTAGTTCAGAATTCATTTGCCATGAAGGAAAAATTCTCATAGGGCTATGTAGGCGAGATTAAAGATTTTCCATTTTCAGTTGCCATCCTCTCTTATACTGCTGTGCTCTGCAGTGGCTGCTCTGGGACTAGAAGCTACAAAGTTTCGTACTTTCAAAAGATGAAATATATCTGACATCATAACACAGCACCCATTGTTAAAAATGGTAACTTAAATAAATTACCATCATTCTTCCTTGCAATTTCAGTAGATTTGGGTTGTAACCCATGGTGAGCTTGGTAAGAAGATGGCTCATACATAATTCACTTTTAATAGTACAGATACCTTTGATTTTATTCTTTCTTGCCATTAGGCTCTTAATACACTGTGCATGCACCTTTTGAAGTAGCTCCTACTCTATTGTCAGAAGAATTCCTTCTATTCACTGGAACTGACTAAAAATAGTGCTTTTTTATTATTATATTAGCTTTCACTTATTGTAAATAATGGGCTAATGAACCCTGTACTTGGGGATGGGAAACTTCAGAAAAGTCTCATTTTATGGGTTTATATTTAATTCTTCACTATATAAATTTCAGATTTTGAGCCCTACTACTAAACTTTACAAAGGTTTAATGCATATGAAAAAACAGTAGCATTGTGTTTCAAAATCAGATTGGCGAAACCACATAAATAAAGAACAGCTGCAGAGTATGCACTCATACATACACCTTAAAAATGAAATCCAGGGGCGTCTGGGTGGCTTGGTGGGTTAAAGCCTCTGCCTTCAGCTCAGGTCATGATTCCAGGGTCCTGGAATCAAGCCCTGCATCAGGATCTCTGCTCAGCAGGGAGCCTGCTTCCCTTCCTTTCTCTCTGCCTGCCTCTCTGCCTACTTGTGATCTCTGTCTGTCAAATAAATAAATAAATCTTTAAAAAAAAATGAAATCCAGTTAAAGATCTTTTTTCAGGGTGAGAACTGTTGGTGGTAAAATAAGCAAAGAATGAAAGACATAAAAATTTGTTTAGTCTTTGTGAATAGAAATATTTGGAACTCAATTCATACCATGTTTTTCTCTCTACTTTTCTCAGAGTGTAATAAAAAAATGCTTGAGAAGAGAATTTCCTCTTACTTATGGCAATAAAGCTTATTATGTACTATATATTCTATATTGTATATTTTTATGAAGTGAGTAGATAATATCCTATCAAGATAAAATTTTTTCCTCTAAACTTTTCATCTAGTATACAAATCCATGTATTGACATTAAAAAATAATATGCCACATATTTCTTTTTAGAGTCACATTGTTTAAAACCTCAGAAATTTGGCCAAGGAAGAATTTCTAGTCTCATTTTTGTTAGCTGTGGTTCTTAGAATCACCGATTGGGCAAAATATTTGGTAAGAAAGGAAAGACTTATGCAAGAGTTTCTGACTAGTGCTTTGGTTTCTCTCAGAAGACACCACTACCACTACACTGCTCCTGGACTTTGAAGTGTCTCCCCTGGTGGCCTTGACTTCCTTGGCAGCCAGTCCCCTGCTGTTACTGCTGTTCTCCCAGCCATAGTTGCTGGTGTTACTATGGCTGTTCCACAGTCCATCTTTCCTCTTCTGTTTTAAATGGGTGGTATTTTTTTTGTTTTGCTTTGCTTTGTTTTTTGTTTTGTTTTTGTTTTGCTTTTGCTTTTTTCTGCTTAGGCTGCTTCAGAATCCTGACATCTAAGTTATTAAAGGTCTTTTGATTCCCATATAGTAGGCAGACTCTTAATTTGAATCACTCTGTAATAAATTTAAAGGAAATACTGAATGAAGTTTTATTTTAGTTATATTTCCCAGTTAAATTATCAAAAGATTTCTCTCCAATCTTGAAATTTGCCTATGTGCTCTGTCTGTTGTATTTCTTCAATTCCAGACAACTTCTTTAGGTTCAGATAGCCTTCATCAATTCATCTTAATTTGAAAGTCATAATCCTAGTGTCTTTACTTTCCCTCTGAAAGTATTCTTCATTATTTTTTCTATATGCTCTATAATCTGCACAGTAATATTCTCTTGTCCTGTGCAATTTAGAATTCATGAAATTGGAATCTATAGGATCATTGTTAGCTTCATCTATAATTGTTAATACATTCAAGTTTCTAAGTGTGGATAGGGAAGTATAAAATATAGCGACTGCTCTTAAGGGGCAGCTTAGTGTTAAGGATATAAAATAGAAAATTACATTAATTGTCACATTCTGTGTTTTTTTTAATTTTTATTTTATTTTTTCAGTGTTCCAAGATTCATTGTTTATGCACCACACCCAGTGCTCCATGCAAAGTGTGCCCTCCTTAATACCCACCACAGGGCTCACCCATCCCACCACCCGCCTCCCTTCCAAAACCCTGTTTGTTTCTCAGAGTCCACAGTCTCTCATGATTCATCTCCCCCTCTGATTTTCCCCAATTCACTTTTCCTTTCCTTCTCCTAATGTCCTCCATCTTATTCCTTATGCTCCACAAGTAAATGAAATCATATGACAATTGACTTTCTTTGCTTGACTTATTTTACTCAGCATAATCTCCTTTAGTCTCATCCATGCTGATACAAATGTTGGGTATTCATCCTTTCTGATGGAGGCGTAATATTCCATTGTATATATGGACCATATCTTCTTTATCCATTCGTCTATTGAAGAGTATACTGGCTCTTTCCACAGTTTGGTGATTGTGGCCATTGCTGCTATGAACATTGGGATACAGATGGCCCTTCTTTTCACTACATCTGTATCTTTGGGGTAAATACCCAGTAATGCAATTGCAGGTCATAGGGTAGCTTTATTTTTAATTTCTTAAGGAATCTCCACATTGTTTTCCCAAGTGGCTGCACCAACTTGCATTCCCACCAATAGGGTAAGAGGGTTCCCCTTTCTCCACATCCTCTCCAACACTTGTTTACTGTCTTGTTGATTTTGGCCATTCTAACTGGTATAAGGTGGTATATCAATGTGGTTTTGATTTGAATTTGTGTTTTAAGAGAAGTCTTAGCTAATACCAGAGAATTGATATCCTACCATATTCTCTGATCATAATAAATTAGAAATTAACAAAAATGTAAAAAAAATATTTTTAGACCTTTATGAATGTACTCCTAAGTGGCTCTTGGAAAGATAAGGAAATCAACATTTCTAAATATTTTAATATTAGTAGCCAAAACATTTCTATTTAATGAAACTTGTCAGTCTTTAGTTAATGTTAATTGAAGGAGAGTTTACAGCCTTAAATTCATTTATTAGTAGGAAAATCAGTGAAGAATAAACATGATATGCATTTAACTTAAGATAGAGAAAGGGAAACAAGCATGAAGTAAGGACATAGTGAAGAAAAGATAATATTAAACAGGAAAAGCCCAACAAAAATGTATCTTTGAAAATGTTAATAAAATTGATGAGAATATCTAAAACACTGAGAAGGTGTAGATTTAAAAACATAATAGAAATGATGAAGGGGGTAAAGGTATGGATCCACTAGAATAATTTCCTACAATTAAAGTGATAGCATATCTATATCTAGAAAAATGTAAATATGGAAGAAGTGAAAAATAAAACAATTATTAAGAGCACAAATTTTTAATAAAAATGTCTTTGCAAAAAGACATCAGGCCCAGCTGATTTCTTCAGCTTACTTTTTAATCTATTTACTAAATTTAATTTAAAGTGATCATACAGTGAAATTGGTATTTATTTGGTAGGGAATTTTATAAATTTTATTGCATCTGTAGATTTGAATAACTACCGCTGCAATCGGGATAGAAACAGCTTCTTTGCTTATAAAAAGTCTCTTGTGCCATTCTTCTATCACTGTGGTTTTGTATTTTGGGGAATGTTCTGTAAATGAAATCATATAACACGACATTTTTTGAGACTGGTTTCTTCACTTAATACCCTTGGGGTTAATCCAAGTTGATAAATCAATATTTAAGCTACTTTTTAAAAAAAGATTTATTTTAGAGAGAAAGAGTGTGAACTTGGGAGAGGGGCAGAGGGAGGAGTGCAGAAGGGAAGGGGAGCCTGAAGACCAGGGACTGGACTTGAACCCAAGACCCTGAGATCATGACCTGAGTCAAAATCAAGAATCGAATGCTCAATCAAATGAGTCACCCAGGCACCTCAATATTTAAGTTACTTTTCATTACTTAGTAGAATCGTATCATATGAATATACCACAATTTGTTTATCCCTTCACCCTCTGAAAGTCGTTTTCTTGTTTTGAACAGAGTTGCTTATAAACATTCATGTATTGGTTTTTGTGTGAACATTTTATTTTTCTAGAGTGAACTACTAGTAGTGGCATTACTGTGTTATAATGTAAATACATGTTTTTCTTAAGAAATACCAAACTGTTTTCAAGAGCAGCTGTGGCATTTTTCATTTTCACCAGCAACATATTAGAGTTGAAATTGCTCCACAACATTTTCAGCATTTGGTATTGCCAGAATCATTTTGAAACTATTTTAATTGGTGTGTAGTGGTATTTCTTAGAGATTTTAACTTTATTTTCTCAGTGGGTTATAATGTTGAGCATCTTTTTCTGATCATACTGGTCATCATATATCTTCTTTTGTAAAGTGACTGAAGTTTTTCCTCTATTTATGCATTAAATTGTTTTTTTTATTGTTGAATATAGAGTGTTCTATATATGTTCTGAATACAGGTCTTTGTCAGATTATGGGATTATCTGTTTTCTCCTAATCTATAAATTATTTTTTTATTCTCTCAGTAGTGTTTTTTGTGGAGTAAGTTTTTAATTTTGAGGAAGTTCTATTTATCATTCCTTTTCTCTATGCAGAATGCTTTTGGTGTCATAATAACTAATTTTGGTGTCTAATAACTCCTTGCCCAACACTAGTTTATCAAGATATTCTTAAATTTTCTTTTAAAGGTTTTATAGTTTTGGGGTGCCTGGGTGGCTCAGTCATTAGGCACCTGCCTTTGGCTTGGGTCATGAACCCAGGGTCCTGGGATAGAGCCCCACGTCCAGCTCCCAGCTCTGTGGGAAGCCTGCTTCTCCCTCCCCCACTCCCCCTGCTGGTGTCTCTCTCTCACTTTATCTCTGTCAAATAAATAAATGTTTTTAAAAAAGTTTATAATTTTTATTGTTTTATACATTACAACTATATCTGTGGAAATTTTAATATAAAGTGGGAGTTTTAAGTTGAGGTTCATTTTTGTGTATGTGTTGTATAGTTCTAACTTCATTTGTTTAAAAGTCAGTACAATTGAATTGCTTTTGTGTCTCTGTGAAAAAGTAATACATAAAAATATTTATATGGATCTATTTTTGAACTCTTTGTTCTCTTGTGTCTGTCCTTCTATCAACACCACACTGTCTTAATTATTGTAGCTATATTTTAAGTATTGTATAGTATGATTCTCCAATGTTATTCTTAATCAAGATTGTTTTAGCTAGTTCAGTTTCTTTGACTTCTTCTGTAAATTGTAGTGTCCAGTTTTATATATTTATTTAAAAACTTGCTAGTAGTTTAATTGGATTTGCAGTTAGTAGATCAAGTTGAGAAAAATTGACATCTTTATTATGTTGTGTCTTCCAATCGATAATTCATTTAGGTATCCTTTGATTCTTAGCATTTGTAGATTTTATACATACATGTTTAGTAGATTTGAACTTAAGTAATTCATTTTTTAGTATGCTTGTAAATAAAATGTATATAAACACACATACATAAGCACTTGATTTTTTTGTGTGTTGATCTTTTATTCTGTAACCCTGTCACCTTACTAAAACTTATTTATTAAAAGTTGTTTTTTTGTAGCTTACTTGGGATTTTCCAGGTAGACAGTCATGCTTTTTATGAATTGGAAGGGCTTTTAATTCTTCTTTTCCAATCTGTTTGCCTTTTAATTATTTTTCTTCCCTCATTATACTGGCTGGGATTTTTAGTATGATGTTAAATTTATAATATTTTGTTGAAGATTTTCATGTCTACGTCCATGCAGGGAATGGCTCTATACTTTGTACTGTCTTTATCTTGTTCTGGTATGTAGGATTCATAAAAAAGAAAATGTTCCCACATTTTCTATTTTCTGGAAGAGCTTCTTTAGAACTGGCATCATTTATTCTTTAAATATTGAAAATTTAATTACTTAATATTTGGCAGAATTTACCAGTAAAACAAAATGGGCCTGGAGATTTTACTTATGGACGTTGATTTTTTACTGTGAGTTTAATTAATTTAATAATTATATGATTTTTCAGGTTATCTATTTCATTAGGTGTGCTTTGGTTTTAAGAAATTAATTCATTGCATCTAAGGTGATGAATTTATGTTTGTAAAATTATTGATAATAGTTGGCTTGTTATCTTTTTACTATATACTGAGTATACACTAATAGCTTTTTTATTCTGGGTATTACTAATTTGATTTATCTTTCTTTTTCTTCATCAGTCTTATCAGAGGTAAGAAAGAAGGATAAAAATATTTTATTAGTCAAAAAGAAGGTAAAGAACAATAAAAATAAATAGGATCAGTGAACTGATGAGAAAAATAGAAAACATATAGAAAAAAGTGATAGCATTAGGTACAAGCACACTTTTTTTTTTTACATTAAATCTAAATGACTTTAACAGTTCAAACAAAAGGCAAAGATGGCCAAACTAAATGGAAAATCAAGTCCTCACTATAGGCTTGTTAAAATCATTTTTAAGGACATATATAAGTCAAAGGTAAATGATTACCTATGATACAAACACTAAGCATAAGCATATTGGAGTGGCTGTACCATTATCAGATTAAGTAGACTTTAGAGCAAGAAATAAAGAGACATTTAATAATAATGGGAATAATCTAGTAGAAGCATTAGAATCATACATAGTTATGCACCAAATATTGAAGGCAAAAACTGGCAGAAGTGAAAGGAGAAATATATACATCCATGAGTATTTCTGTGTCAGTAACTGATAGCATAAGTAGATAGAAAGTCAAGAAGTATATAGAAAATCTGAATGACACAATCAGCCAACCTGATTTAATTGATATTTACAGAACATTCTACCCAGTTACAGCAGGATTCAGATTGTCTCCTGTGTACATAAAGCATTCAGTAAGATTGGTCATGTGTTGATGAGTAAAGCAACTCTCAGTTGCTTTTTAATTAGAAATTAGAAATTTAAATTAGAAATAAATACATTTAAATTAGATATAATATATATTTTTTAAACTAGAAATAAATTTAAATTAGAAATAAATACCAGAAATAAATTTATTTATTTAAATTTAATATACATTTAAATTAGAAATAAATACCAGAAAGATATCTAAAGACTCACCATTATTAGAAAATTAAATAAAATGCTACTAAATAATCCATGGTCAAAAAGAGCAGAAGCAGGAAAAATTTTTTGAGTTGAATGATAATATAACACAACCTGTAAAAATTTGTGGAATTCATCTGTAAAACATCTTATAAGGAAATTATAGTATACGTGTTTAGAGCAATAAAGGAGAAACACCTAGAATCAGTAACATAACATCCATTTTATGAAGCTAGAGTAAGAAGAGCAAGTTAAATCTGAAAATACATAAGGGGAAGAAATGAACAAATATAAGAGCAGAAATTAATAATATAAAAATAGTTAAACAATAGAGAAATTCATTAAAATTGCTGATTCTTTCAAAACAATAAACTGATAACCCTGTAGATATATTGTTAAAAGATAACACACTATTGCCACTATTGTGAATAAAAAGAACATGGAGTAAAGTTTTGGAATGCATAAGTCTGATACACAAAGAATTCTTTGAATTGAAGAAAAACATGATATATGAATAACTAATAAGCAGAAGACTATGTATATTATATTTCCATGCAGTTGACATATAGGGTTGATGCCTTAAACATCACAGTAAACATTGCTGAAATAGCAGATTAGAATTTTTCTGAACTTGTGAAAGATAAAAATTCTGATTCAAAAAACACAGCAAATCCTGAACAGAATAAATGAAATTTAAAATAATATCTACAGTTAACTTTTGACAGAGTCCAGATGGGTAACTATATAATCACTACATAGTATTTAGGAATATTTTTTCCATTAACCATGAAAAATGAGAAAATTTCAGTTAAAAAAATTGATAATAGCTATATGTGTCTCTAACATATGATATGTATGAATAAATCCAATATCAAATTTATAAGATCTTTATGGAAAATTTGGCTATTTGTAAAAATCATAAGTAAATAATTGGCAGAATGGTTACTATGAAGAGATATTAATTTTATCCAAATTTGTCTATTAAATCAATTCCTGTACAATTCTTTATAAACTGATTTTGAAATTAACATAAAACAAGAAAAATATTAAAAAATGCAAGTAGGACAATTTTCTATACTCGATATTAATACTTAAAAAATTATAGTGAATTCAACACCGTGTTATAACAGTGGAACAGAATGGTGAGTCCAGAATATGTCATTATAGAAAGCTGGTGAAAGAAGTGACTAACCAATGAGTTTTCTAGGACAATTGATTAAAAAAAGAAAAGTTTCCTACCTCATGATATTTATAAAAATTGACTCCATTTTTAAGGCTTAAATGTAAAAAGTAAATAAACATCTTTGGGAAAGCAATGATTTAAACCTCAAATTGAAGACACAAACTGAAAAACAAATTACAATGCATATTTTAGTCATAAGGAATTACTGATTTAAATACTGAAAACATAATGATCCCCCCAAAATCCATAAATAAGAGAGGGCTTTATGCTAAGTAAAATAAATCAAATAAATCTGAGAAAGACAAATACTGTATTAGCTCTTATTATAGAATTTAAAAATCTATTTTTACAAAAGCTCATAGATACAGAGAACATTTTGGTGGTTGCTAGAGATGGGAGTTGGAAGATGTGGGAATTGTAAATGTTGCAGTCACTTTGGAGAGGAATTCAGCAACTTCTGAAGGAGTTGAAGTTTGAGGTATGATTATGAAGTCCTAGTCTTTGACCCCGTGATTTCATTCATAAGTAAATCTAGAGAACCTCTGGCATATCACGTACATAGATACCTGTCAGAGGATTCATTGTAGCCTTTATTTTAATCATTTAAAGTTGGAAACAACCTAAATACCTATCAGCAGAGATTGGGTAAATACAGGTGGTATATATTCTGTGAAATACTGCATAGAAGTTAATAGGTTAATTTTAAAAGCATATATCAGTAAAGATAAATGTCAACAAGTTTTGAATGAAAATGCAAAGTGCAGAATAGGTACAGTATGTTACATTATATAAACCTTAAAAACTGGAAAGTACAGCTGCATATTGTTTACAGGTACATGTGTATGTAATGAAAGCTATCATTAACACGTCTTGGGGAGGATATGCCCTACCTTATCTCTGAGGAAACAAGGTGAGGAAGAAGATTTGGGAGGAAGTAGAAAGTAGGCTTTGATTTTCTAGTAGCATTTATTTTTTACAAAAAATATTCTGGAAAAATATGGGGAGATATTAAGTATTCTAAATCTAAATGAGAGGCACAAGCATGTCCATGATGTTATTCTTTGAAACTTTATGCTTAGAAAACTTTGATATGGTTCATAAGAGGAAAAAGTAAATAGCACTATTAAAGCCTTCTATATTACTCCAAAAGGAAGTGATTTTGATTTCAGATGTTGCAGAATTTTCAAGTAAATGTGAGATTATGTTGGTATCTTTCATTTACTTCAGTTATCTCGAGTGAAACATTAAGCTTGAAACTAGTAAATTATATCCAAAGTGGTTTTCAAAAATTTTTCCTGCAATAGTAGAACAAAAAGAAACCTCTCTATTATAGATGTGGGTTTTAGCTTTAGCAACAGTTTTGTCTGTGATATGTCTTTCTTTACTGACTCTTGCATGGTAAACAAGACAATAAAAGTGAAATCCTCAGTGTACTGAGCCAGTGGAGCTGGCGGTTAAGTAAAAATACTATCCATTTTGATGGTTATATATAATGTATACTCATTTTATTATTTAATTTACTTATCTTTCTATTTGAGTCTCTTTTCTTTGTATTCTTTAATAATAATCTCTCTCCACACTGCTAATATATTTTCTTTTCCTTTCATACTTTATTAGAAGGTTGTGATTTTTAAAATATGCAGCAACTAAATCTCTTCTACTTTTTAAACTTCTCATTTTTATTTCTACAAGATTTGTTTATGACGGTGGAGTTTCTGGCACTAAATCTCTGTCATACATATCCAAACATTGTACATAATTTAGCATTATTTCATGTTGATTTTAGAATATATATGTTTTGTTTCCTTCTAAATGACACGCAAGATTGCATTAATATGTCATAAAACAAGAAAATGGCACTATGCCTGTTTTAAGATGTTTGGAAACAAAATGAGGAAGGCCATGTTAAAAATGAAAAGCACAAGCCTTATAAAAGAAAAATTTGTATTGGCAAAGTACAGGGTAGAACTTCAATTACGATATAATTTTTTGTTAGTATGTTTTCAATTAAAAACAACAGCAAGAAAAGCGTTTTTAAAAAGAGTTTTTATGGATAAACATTACTTTTATTTTTTGATTATGTAGAAAAGAATAGTGGCTATGTTAACTGTTGACTGTATACCAGACACTGTGCTTTACATGTACTACATGTTTACTTAAATTCTGTCCCAAACTCTGTGAATTAGTTATTAATCCTATTTTACAGGTCAGGAAACAGGTATAGTTAATCTAATTAATTTTACCAAGTTTGAAGAGCTAGACAGTAGTACAAATAGGACTTGGATTTGGCAGGGTTTTTTTTGGCTCTGCATGTTTTATCACTCTATTAAGGAAAAAGTGGTAAGCAATTCCGTATGCCTGGTGCAAGGGGACTTACCCTCACAGCATTGCTGATTGCATATGGTGAAATAGAAGCCTCTTTACTGAATAACATTTTCAGTTTTGTCTTTGTGTTTTCTTGCTTCTAGAAGTATTATTCTTGCATATGCTCAATCAGGCTCTTGTATTATGTATTTCAAAACAAATATCTAATTTTCTCAGTAGGTCCACAATAAATTAATCACAGACAAATTGCACAAATGAAGTATCTTGGCTCTAAAATGGTGAAATATAAATATTCAGGTTGTTGCTCTGTTTCAGGAAGTTGAGAAATATTAGTAAGCACTCTTTGTCCAAAATGGATACTACAAGCCTGATGGAATCATACAGATGCTTAAAACTGGGATAGACATAGTTCTGAATCTTCTCACTTCCTCAATAATCTGCGAAGAACTGACTTTTTTTCTTTAAGATCGAGTGCGTGGCCAGTATGATGGGTTTCATACTGTTTATTTTTTACTGTTGCTCTGATAATTGCATATAAATCTTGCTTATTCAAACATTCAGAAACTATTTATTGAATGCCCACTTTGTACCAGCCATAGTTCTAATTGCTAGGGAATAAAAGCTGGGGATATAGTGCTAAACAAGGGCAGGTGTGGGAGAATATTTTATTTCCTACATTTCCTCCGTTCTCACCAATTAAGATATAAATTCTTAATTTATATCTTAATTATAACATATAAATAAGCTAGCTCAATTAAGATATAAATTCTAGGTAATATTTTAGATTGAAGCCAATATTGGGCTTTTTCTTGGATGTTGTATTCTTGGAATACCTATAGCAAGAGAGGATCTCCTTGAGATAGTAGAAACCTCCTGTTGGACTGTTCTCATGTGTGAGTGTCCATGATGCCAGGAGAGTAATAAAATTAAAAGGAAATTGATGGAAGGATTTCTACTGATTAGCTTCTAAAATATTTGAGGACAAAGTGGCATAGACCCATTTTTCTCTGCTTCTCCCCATTGAGAACAATGATAGTAACACAAGACACAACCAAAGGGAACTATGAAAAGTGGCGAGAAGATGAACTGTTTGGGATTCTCAGGACTGGAGGAACAATACAGTGGCAGGAGAGCTAACATTATTACCCCACCCAACAGAAATATGCCACTCAGCCCTGGCATTTCTTGACCCTCAAGCTCCTCCTCTGACAGGAAGTAGCCCAGTAAGGTAAAAATAATGAAAATGTGCTCCATAAAAGATAAGCTTATATGTAGACAGAAAGCTTTACTTGAAGTTCATTTATTTTACAAAATATTTTAAGTTGTGCACATTGTATATTTTATAGCACAGAATGAATTATATATAGTTTGTTGAACAGCTCTATATTCTTACTGCATATTAAAGAGTAAACTGAAAAATATGGAAATGTACCAGTGACTGGTTTATGGGAGAATCTGTGGAACAAAAAGGAAACTGACTTGGAATATGATCTTCATATTCTATTTAGGTATAGAATTTAGGAAAGTTATACTTTCTCTATTTAGGTATATTTAGGTATAGACTTTAGGAAAGTTACACTTTCTCTCATATAGATTTTCAGACTAATCCACTTTGATGCAATAAGCTTCTGTTATATCTATTCTTGATAATCTATTTTTTTGCTGGAAAAATTTCCAACTTTAAATTTTATTGTGTTTTAAATCTTAAAATTTTACACTGTGCTCATCATATGTGTATTAAAATTTATACTTTGGTACATGTTTTTGATTTTGCATGAATTCTAATGACATTTTGAAATTTATTATGCCAAATTTGTCTCATGTTTAATTTTTACAAGATACATAGGGATGTTTTAAAGATTTTGAAAGTGTTGTTTTTTTGCATTCCTAGACAACTTTTCCACTGCTTATTTCCTAATGTTTAATATATGTTTTCCATAAATATATTTACTAGTAAAAGTCATTATTTTCATTATTTGATTTAAAACTAGAAACAAAAATGTTCAGTTAAAATTGTTAAAGATAACAGAGAAGTCATTCTCAGAGGAAATCTTATGAGCATGGGTTTTCCTATACAGTTTTTCATAATTCCTTTCTGTGTTTGCATGCCTTTGCATTTTCACCTTGAAAGGAATTGGATTACTGTAGAAAAGATGAAATGCCAGAAGGACTTCATTGTATGTCATTATTGTTTAGAAATGGATAGAATGTGAACACATACATACTGAGTTTAAAATATGTTCTTATTTAGCTTGATTGCATGTTCTCTACCAGACTGCGTAGTTATTGGGCACTAGGCAAGGCAGCAGGCAGCATGAGACTTGCTCATCCTCTACCTCTCCACCCCACTTCCCCGCATTCTCTCTTTTAATTGGGTTAATGACAAATTAAAAGAAAAATTGTTCTCTGAGATAATTTTTAACAACTGATTCATGGAGCTTTTGCATTTTTTAAAAGATGAGAAAGCTATTGATTATGTCTTACCGTGGTGAATGTTAAGTGATATCTCTATCTATCTATCTATCTCTATATATATATGAATGACTCTCCCGCCAACTTGGGGTTTGTCCCTAAATCATATTGTATCCTGCGAGTACTTGAAAGGATCACTGCGAGGAATGAAATGAGGCAACTGACTTTCTGCTGGACTATTCCCATAGCTAGATTCTCTCTGCTTTAAGCAGATTTTTCTGTCTTCTTTTTAATAGGGCATTCCTCAATAACAGAGCATGCTGAGCATAATTTACCCTTTTCTTGATGACTCAGGCTCATCATAATGAACACTGGTTAGTATACTCAACTGTATTAGAAAGATGCCCCTAAGAGCCATTAAGATATGTCGTACTGTTTGTCCTGACTAACTAACTGCTCCCAGAAGACCTACATGTTCCAGACTGCAGTCGCTCCTCAGTACAATGTACACTAAGTACAAAATATGTTTTCATGGACTGCAGGGAGATCTCTGTTGTGGGGCTAGATCTGAACAGGAGCTGTTATTTTTGCCTGTCTGTTCCTGGAAATAGAAACCCCTTCCCAAATTTTACCTGCTGCAAGAAGCTCTGCTGTTGCCATTCTAAATTTGTTGATGTAGGGCATGAATGACCATTGCATGATTAATAAGATAATTGGGTTCGAATGCCAGATTTAACCATATGTTCAGGGAGGCAGGGTCAGTAATATGAAGGGCTCATTGTTCACAGCCTAAAGTGCTCTCAAAAGTGAAACTCTGCTCCCAAAGTCCTAATCTCAGTTGGAAATTTTGTTCTTCAAGGTGACCTATTTTTTGAAAAAAAAAAATTAAAAATTCATGAGGATATTTTTGGTTCCTATTAAAAAATACAAACATCATAGGAAGGGTTAAAAGTCTGTCATTTGTTATTAATAAGTAGATTAATTGGGGTGCCTGGGTGGCTCAGTGGGTTAGGCATCTGCCTTCGGCTCAGGTCATGATCTCAGGGTCTTGGGATTGAGCCCCGCATCAGGCTCTCTGTTCAGTGGGAGCCTGCTTCCCTCCCCACCTCAGCCCCATTTGCCTCTCTGCCTACTTGTGATCTCTGTCTGTCAAATAAATAAATAAAATCTTTTAAAAAAGTAGATTAATTGACTTATTTTCATAAAGATGCCTCTTAAATATAGCTGTATAAAGGGACTAGAATTTCTGATGAATGGCAAGTGTCAGGTGAAGAGAAAGGTCACTTTGAAGGTTCAAATATTTGGGGATGGGCATATTTTAAGTAGAGGTGTCTCAGTGGGCCTTCATAAGAGGGTATCATGAAGACATTGGGCATTGGAGAAACAAAAGGAGGAGAAACACAGGAAGAAGAAAGCAAAACAAAACCAAAAACAATCAAAATCTCAGTGCAGTTTTTTCTTTTTTCCAGTTTACTTTTGGAAACAAAATTCAACATGTAGATTTTTTATATAAAATATATATATGCCAAATAAAATAGATCATATTTTAATGCATTAAAAGAATTCTTTAAATAAGTTCCACATTTATTTTTCTTATAATTAATTTAATTTTCTTTTCTTCTTTTTTTAAAAATTTTATTTATTTATTTGACACAGAGAGAGACAGCCAGAGAGGGAACACAAACAGAGGGAGTGGCAGAGGGAGAAGCAGTCTTCCCACTGAGCAGGGAACCTGACATGGGGCTCAATCCTGGGACTCTGGGATCATGACATGAGCCGAAGGCAGATATTTAATGACTGAGCCACCCAGGTACCCCAGTAATTCAATTTTCTAATTAAAGAAGTTTTTAGAATGTCAAATGTGGGAATTCTTTTTTCCTCTATGATACTTTCTACAGTCCTTATTTCACAAATGTTATATATACTTTATTAAATTGGTAAAAGTGATCTAAATTTCAAACATTATCATAAACTGTTTGGTTATTCTCTAATTTTTCTAGTGCATCTATGCCATCATTTAGAAATGGGTATCCTGATATCATGTTGAACTTCAAAGATGTTAAATAGAAAAAGACAAGACAATGGTTTTTGTCACAGTTTATTGCTTTGAAAGTGAAAGTGCAAATTACAGCTTTCGATTTTCATAAAACCCTGTGATGTGGGAAAGGAAAACCTTATTTCTCCCATTGTATAGGAAAAGGTAACTGAGACCCAGAAAACCAACTTTTTGTTGAAGTTGACACAGGTAGTGCATTGTATAGTTAGAACTATAATCCCTTAGTTTTAGAAAAGTGATCTTTTTGTTGGTGATGAATCAAAAGACTTGGCCTCTAGATACTCAAATCTGTGTCCTAGATTATACCGCTACTTAGAAAAAGCCAGAATTACATTATTTGTAAAACTTTAAATGTGAAGAAAGCAATTTAAATATGAAATGTGAAATACAAGAAAAGGTGGGAGTGATATATTTTATCTATTGTTAAAAATACTAACTGATTGTTACTATTTTTTTAAAAGATTGTATTTATTTATTTGAGAGAACAAGAGAGAACATGAGCAGGGGGAAGGGGCAGAAGGAGAGGGAAAAGCAGGTTCCCTGCTGAGTGGGGAGCCTCATGTGGGACTGGATCCCAGGACCCTGAGATCATAATCTGAGCCAAAGGTGGATACTTAACCACTTAACCAACTAAGCCACCCAGGCATCCCTGATTGTTACTATCCTAAGTTTGCTAACTACTATAAATATTTTAGGAGCTTTATATTTCACACATCTGTTAATAGAAATAGTCACTGTTTTTTATTTTTCATGGAAACAGTGATTCATTTGTGTTCACATGTTATTAATGTTGCCTCTTTCAAATCTATTGGCAGCTCAATGCTGAGAAACTGGTGATAACTTTCATAATGCTAGTAAGTAGACTAGTCTATTGACATTCTTTCCAGATATTTACCCATCAGTTATTTATATTACATATTTATAATATATGCTCTTCAAAGAATTATATAATCAAGCTTCCAGTCCTTTGGGTATAACAGAAAAACTCCCAAAGTTGAAAATTGATTAAATACTAAGTCCAAATATATATTGTCTACAAAAGACCACCAAAAAACCTGAGGTAACTTAATAGGGATGAAACTAATAGGATAAAGGATGCCTGGGTGGCTCAGTCAGTTAAGCATCTATCTGACTCTTGGTTTTGACCCAGGTCATGATCTCATGTGTCCTAGGATCAAGCCTCATGTCTGGCTCTGTGGAGCTCTGCACTTAGCAGGGACTCTGCTTGAAGATTTTCTCTTTTGGCCCCTCCCTCACCTGTGCTCCTCCCCTCAAGTAAATAAATTGATCTTAAAAAAAAAAAGTAAAAGGATAAATAATGATCTGGTAAACAGACCTAAATATAAACCAAAGTCTGTAGATGGAGAGGCAATTCAAGCAAAATATAAGGGCAAAATTTGTCATTTTTGTACCAAGTATTAATTGGGTTAGTCCTTTTATACTTTTGAGGAATAGATATTTCCATTAGGTATATATTGGTTTTAGAATAGGAGTTGGCAAAATATGGCCTGTGGGCCAGGCACTGGTTTTATAAATAAACTTTTACTGAAACACAGTCACATCTACTCATTTATGTACTATGTATGGCTCTCCAGTGACATGGTTGAGCAGTGTGATAGAGAACATATAACCTGTAGTCTTAAAATAATTACTCTTTGGCCCTTTAAGGAAAAGAACATAGAGGATTTGGGGAATTTTGTATTAAGAAGCTTTATCTATGATAACAAAATCTAGTCAAAGTAACAATGAATGGGTATAGTTCCTATTAGATACTTATCATTCATGGCTGGTGAGTATGTTTGCATGTCCTTTTTACAAAGGTAGAATCTAAAGTCTAATTTTCAACTCCTGATCAGTTCTACCAAGCCAATTAGACCAGTGTGAGGCCTGAACATGAAAACAAGACAAACAAACAAAAAAAACTTTGTTATTTGCAACTAAGGGCATTTTTGATGAATAAACCAATCCTGCTTATGATGATAAAGGAAAACTAAGGCAAATATGATTCAGCATATTGTTAATGAATAATTACAACTTGACCAAGTATTGTAGGAATCAAGTGTAGTAGATCAAATTTCTCCAAAAATCCAAAGATATTTTAATATCAATACAAACTAGGGTGAGGAGGATATGACTTTGATATGATAAAGAATATACCTTAAGGGGAAAAACTACTTTTATAGTAAAATACTAGAGACATACCTACCATAATTACTTAAGACATAAGAATTCATTTTTTATACTTTCCTAATTCATATTACACTAATATGAGAATAAAATAACAGGTACATATATCAAAAAGGAGGAACAGAAGTATCGAATGGTAACATCTTTCCATAGAAAATAAACTGAGCAATCAGTAGAATAGTAAAAAAGATTAATAAATTAGAAGATCAAAAAGCAAATTTTCAAATTACATGTGTCAGCATATCAGTGAGAATTTTGTCTGGAAAATAGAACTACAACTGTGGAAATAGAGTATTTAAATTAGGATAAAGTTCACATAATCTGGGAGAAGCTGACATAGAGAATTTAAAGAGGATGGGGTGGGAGTAGGGTGAGAGATTGCAGGAACAGTAACTAATCACAACTGCCTACAGCACTAGCATGGATGAATGAGTGAGAGTTGAGGGAAATCCGAGAAGTTGTCTGTGACTGACCACCAAAGTGGGTGAGCCAAGTGGGAGCTTTTGGAGAGTTCTGGAAACTGCTGCCTGCCTATAAGTCACTGCCGCCTTTAAAACGTTTGTCTCTGAATGAATTTCTGCTTCAGTATGTGATCTGCCCTCTTCGTGGGACTGTGTCTGGTGGTGGACATGGAGCAGTGGGTGGCTGGCCCCATAAGCAATTGGAAAGACAAGTAGGGAAGAGAGCAAGACAGGCTACGCTTCCCAGGGAACAATAATCACTGGATCTGTCAACCTTGATCAGTCTGTGAGGAAAGGCCAGTGTTTCACTTCTACTTCCAAATTCTCATTTATGACCTTTGTATGGCCTGTTTGAAAATTTCACCCAAATAAGTTCAGGAAGAGGGCTAGGAAATGTATTTTCCAGCCTTATTTTGAAGCAGTGTGCCAGCTTGACAAGAAACAATCCAGCACCATCAGCAATAACACGATGGAAAAGATAATGAAATGAATTTTTCTTTTTCTGCAAGGAAAACTGCTGGGTCCAGATGGCTTTACTGGTGATTGATAGCAAATATTATAAAATGATGGAAAGCAGTATCATAAAAAGTCCTTCAGAAAATGGAGTAGGAAAGGATACTTCCTAATTCATTTTATTAGTCATTATCCTGATACCCAAACCAGACATAGATACTACAGGGGAAGTAAAAAGAAAAAAAAAACCCTACAATCCAATATCTATCATGAATATGGGCACAAAAGTCCTTGCCATACTAACAAATTCAATCCAGCACCATGATACATCATGTCCAAGTTATTTTCCCAAGACAGCAAGACTGATTTAACATTCAGTTAAATTAACATTCACAAATTAAGCATTGTAATTTAATATATTAACAAAGAAAAGGAAAACATTTATATGATCATCTCAATAAATGCAGGTTTTCAAAATTCACCCTCCATTCATGTTAAAAAAAGATTCAGGAAAAGAGAGAATAGAGAACTTTCTCAACCTCATTAAGAGCTTTTAGAGGAATCTATTCACTTCATCTTTTACGATGATGAATACCATATGCTTCCCTATTTTTATTCAACACCATACTAAAGTCTTCATGAGTGAAAAAAAGACAATAAACAAGAGGCATACAAATTAGAAAGGAAAAATAGCTATCTTATTCACAGATAGCATAATTATGCAGAAAATTCTAGGGAATCTATAAAAATTATTAGTATACTTAACAATAATTGAAAAATCAGGTAAAAATAAAATTTACATAAGCATAAAAAATACTCAGAATTAAACTTCATCAAATATTTGTATTACCTGTGCACTAAAAAAATTGATCATATACATTTAAAAAAGCCTAAGTAAATGGAGAGAGACACTATTTTCATGGATGAGAAGACTGAGTATCTTTCAGTTGTAACATAGACTTCAAACGATCTTGTTTAAGATCTTGGCAAGATTTCTGTAAAAATTTTCAAGCCCATAATAAAATATATGGTAATGTAAAGGGCCTTCAGTAGACAAATGATTTTTGGAAAAAGAATGGGTTGAACAGTACTACTTGCTTGCAAATTTCCTATAAAGTCACAAAAGTAAAGAATGCTGAATTCTCATAAGGATAGATTGACAGTTCAGGGAAAAGAACAGTAAAAAATAAAATGAACATTCAATTGATGTATTTAAAAAAATATTTATTTAGAGAGAGTGCATGAGTGCAAATGGGGTTGGGGGTAGAGGTAGAGAGGGAGAGGGAGTCTCAAGCAGACTCCCTGCTGAGCATGGAGCCTGATGCAGGGTTTGACCACAGGACACTAAGATCATGACCTGAGCTGAAATCAAGATCCAGCTGCTTAATTGACTCAGCCACCCATGTGCCCCTAGTCAAAGGATTATAATAAAGGTACTAAAGCAATTCAGTTGGGGGAGGGGATGTCTTTTCAAAAAGCAATATGGTAAATACTGATTATTCATGTGAGGGGAAAAAATAGACTTTACCTCAAGCCTTAAACAATGTTTATTAAAGATGAGTCATAGACCTACATATAAAAAGTTAGAGCTATAACTTTCTAGAAGAAGGTATAGGATTGTATCCTCACGACCTTGGGGGTAGTCAAGGGTTTTGGAGAATATACACAGAAAATACTAAACACAAAAGAAAAAAATGACAAATTTAATCATTATTAAAAACTTCTCTTCAAAAGACACACTTAAGGATATAAGCCAGGCCCATCACAAATTGAAAGAATTGAATAGGGCAGCTGCAAACAGGTATCCAGAATGCTTAAAGAGATCTTATAATTAAATGATCAAAAGACAATCCAGGTAACAATGAATAAAAGCCTTTGTTGTATTTCACAAAACTAAGTATATAAGTCATAAGGAAATGAAAAATAAACCAAAGTGAGATTCTAATACACAGGCAGTCTTCTGGTTAAAATTAAAAACACAATTCCAGATATTGGTGTGAAAGGTGGAACAACCAGATTTCTGACCTATTGCCAATGGAGATGTATATTTGCACAACGTTTTGGGAAGCTATTTTGTCAGTCGCCTTTAAAATTATGTAATTTCTCTGTAACTAAGCTATATCATTCAGAAGCCACTCAGAAGATAGAAAATACAAAGTAACTGGAAGAGGGGAAGTGCAATAGTAGAATGAACAGGTTTGGAGCAATGGAATTTGGCTAATGAGAGGTAAAGGACATTTTCAAGAGTTTAGGAGTCATAGATAAAGGAAAGACTGAAACATAGCAGCCACCAAACAATCCCCCCCCGACTCCCCAACTTCAAGGGTGAGAACAGCCATGGCACACAGGATGTTGAAGTTTGCTGACGTACTATGCCAGGGGAACTCCCTCGAGATATGCCCTGTGGAGTGTCACAAAAAGCCTTCCCCAGAGAGGTTCTTTGTTTCAGAAGTTTGCTGAAAAGTCTCTTGAGATTCTTGTGGGAGGTGCATATAGAAAGTTATTGTATGCCATTGCCCCTCAGTACTATAGAAACCATGTCCTCTCAGGAGCGTGAGGACAGTTGTTCACTGGAACCAGGGAGAGAAACCTTTTCTTCTTCAGTATTCTCTACTGATAAATTTAACTGGGTGCTAGCTGGCAAAGGACAAAATCTTTTTCAGAGTCTCATGGCATTACTGCAGATCTGGAAATGAGGGACAGATTTGGAGCTGAGGTGCAATAAATCGATAACCATTTCACTTTTAGATCTTAAATAAGGATGTCTTTACAGAGATTACTTGTAGAATAATGTTTTGTATCAACTTTATTCTGAATGCTCCCATATGAAAAAATGCCATACAATAGAAAAGTACTCAGAAATGAAAAGTTCTGATACTCCACAATATGGAAAAATCTTGAAAATACTTTGTTGAACTGAAGTGACTGACACAAAGTATACAGGCCATAGGAAAAAATTTAAAGTATAGAGTAAGTAAAAATTCTCTGTGGTGAACATTTGATAAAGGGGATTTGCCATTTATCAAGATGAGAAAAATGATAAAGAATAAGATAAAGGGCAAAGTCAAGAAATATGAAAATGTGACATCTGAGTAAGGAACTAGTTTCTAAGCAAAAAATATGGAAGAATTTATAGAAGAAGATATTGATATATTTTACTACGTTTTTGAATTATTTTACAAACACACATTTCTTTGAATTTTGTGGGGCTAAAAATGGTAGACACATATTTTGAGAACTACTTTTTCTTGCTGTAATCTTTCTTTAGGAATTATGTGTGGGTGTGAGCATGTACATGTGTATATTTTTATTACATATAAAAATTGAGGTATTGTAGTAAAAAGCACGTCCCCACTTGGTGTAGTGAATTTAACAAATGTTTTATTTAATGAAAGCATTTAAGTATTTTTAAGAACATAATTCTGCATAATGATTTTTTATCTGGTCAGAGAACAGGTCATTACTGCTTCTTTTAAAAGCTTTTCTTCAGCTTTTTCTTTTCTTTCTTTCTTTCTTTCTTTTTTTTTTTTTTTTGGAAAAGAAGTGGGGAGGTTATTCTTATGAATTTACCTATCGGAAATACGCCTGCCCATATTTGTCTATAAAGAGCGTTAAACAGAGATCTTTTCTTTGAGCTAGTTTCTTGTTTAATGATCTGTAAATGAAACTGTTATTGCTTTTTTGCCTCTCATTTATGAGCACCATTATTTCTCACAGTAGGTTGTCTTTGTCAGACAATAAAGGTAGAAAAAGTTTTTAAGCTTGTCAGGGGATTTATTGATATAAATGAGAGAGAAGTTGGGTCAAAATTAATGACAGTGATTTTCCATGTAGGATAAGGATAACACATTTTAAAAATGAGGGCTTATTTTAAGATATATGATTCTGCCTTGGAATAATATCTTCCTTCTATTACTGTACTTTGGATTTCAAGTTTTCACACTCATTTAGTGAAGTTTTATGCTGTGTGTAAGATAAGCAATAAAAGTTTGGCTGCATAAGTCAGCAAAGGCTATCTATCTTGAAATCCAGCATTTAAAGAGTTTTGTAGGTACTATTGTATAATCATCAAAACACAGTATTTAGATGAAGAAAATCTTTTGTTCATTATCAAAATGAACTATGTTAGAAGACATGGACATGATAAAATGAGTGATTATCAGAAACCAATCAGGTTTGTATTGTTCATAGTAATTTTAGTGAATACACAATTTGAAGACTTATTGCTCCCTTGTCTCTTATCATCAGGGAAGGAGGAAATTGAATCTGCAGAAAACATAAGTTTATTTGATATCTTAAATTTTAAAAAGCCCCTTTGGAGTAATTTGAGTGATAATAACCAAGTTTCTCTAATTGGAGAAAAATCACCACTTATATAGCTAATTAGTCTGAGAAATACTGTTGAGTTGAAGCAGCACATACTGACTGGAAGAGCCATGTATCTGCTAACACAGAAACATAATCCCTGGCATTTTAAGTTGGTGACCTACATTCCCATTTTTTTTTCAGTATTACTCATGTGCTCTAATTCCATGTTAGTTATTTTATCTGCATTCCTTATTTTTCTTGTTTATAGAAAAACTTTAATCCACACTTCAGAACTGATGGAGTGATAGCTTCTTAAGCTTTAATGGCTTTCCAAATAAAAGGAATGGAAGTGGAGTTAAAAGCATTGTTGTTTGAAACTCCACTTTAGAAAATGGAGTTTGATTTATTTGAAGGATAGATTTAGGAAGAGTAAGGGAAGGTAGGCTCAAGAAGTAAAACTATTTTAATGGCTATTTAGCAACCCCTGTTTATTTTGGGGTCTCAGGAAATGATTACATGCTGAGAATTTTGATGCCTGATCTTGTCAGGGAGAACTTTGTAAACTTGAGGACCTAGAATGCAACTTTTAAAATTTCAGCTGCTAAAGTTGCTGTCTCTTACTTAGCATCCACTCTGATAGTTCTTACCACTACTGACAGATGTGCTTATGAGACAAACAGGGTGTTAGATGACTCCGCAAAAACTTGGAAGCTGTAAAATACCTTTATTTTTGTGCTGTGTGGTTGCTGACTTAATTTTTCAAGATAATTAACTTTAGGTAAAGGTAAATATCAATGTACATTTTGTGTTGAATTTTTGTGTAATATAATTAACAAGTGAAGTGTTAAGAGTGTTGGAAGATAGATTTCTAAAACTGTAATTAAACTATTTTAGGAGCAAATTTGACACTTAAAACATATCCAAGTTTGTAGTAGAAGAGAGAATGGGAAGTATAGAAAACAAGAAGCCAATTTCCTAGTTTTATCCAGTGAACTGTGTACATGCGGTATCCCTAAGCAGTTGATCACATGTGGTTTGTGTTAACCATAAAGTTGGCAAATTGACTTTCGTTACCTGACCTCTAGATCCCTAACATAAATATGATAATTTCATTTTACTATTGGGAAAGGAATAGTGTGATTATTATATTTATTATACTGCTTACATAGTGAAGAAGTAGGTAACAGTTTTTGAATTTGGGTGCTTTGTGGGAACATGAGTACTTACTTCATGCAGTGAGCAGTGCATATTCTGCTTCAAGAAGTCAAATTTAACATTCCCATTTCCAAAAGACCATTGTCCCTGTGATCCCTAAGGAAAAGTTATTTCACATCCTCTGTTATTAACATATGTTGTGCACTTCTAAACAGAAAGACTGTGTTTCAAGTAATTACTTACATTTGTGTACTATATTCCTACTTCTGTTGAATAAACTACACATATGTGATAATAGTTATCTCAGCATCTCCTAAATGTATACATTCTAGTCCAGATATCCTCACTTCTTCAGTTCCTTCATTCCACCACAAACCAGTGGTTGAGTCTAAGCATGTGTGTGACTTAGAAGTTTTAGAATTTTAATTTTGAAAGTCATATTCAGAAGACAGCCTTTCTGTGAATTTCAACACAAAGTGTACAAAATGTATTGGCTTACCAACTCCACTTTGATCATACACTGGCCACTTGTTTAGTGCTAGAGACTATATACTATAAATTTTAAACTCATTTGTCCAGTACACACACAATATATACAGTTTGGCAATGTTAAAAAAAATTCACCTACAGGGGACAGGATAATCAGAAATTCTCTCATATCCAATAGAAAGAGAACTTTTGTATTTTCTTCCCTCCTACCTCTTTCAACCCAATGAACAAATGCAAACAATATACGGCTCAAACAGGTGATTAACAATTCTATTTTCAAAGACAGTATTACTCATCAATTTAAAACAGAGATTTACAAAAGTGGTTTTGTTTTACTATCTCTATTTTTCTTTTTTAAAAATTTACATATAGTGTATTATTTGCCCCAGGGCTACAGTCATCAGGCTTAAACATTTCACAGCACTCACCGTAGCACATACCCTCCACAGTGTCCATTACCCAGTCCCCCATCCCTAAACCCCACTCCCCAGAAACCCTCAGTTTGTTTCATGAAATTGTCTCTTATGTTTTGTCTCCATCCTGATTCTATCTTGTTTCATTTTCCCCCAACCAAACCGCCATGATCCCCCACCTTGCCTCACAAATTCCTCATATCAGAGAGATCATATGATAATTATCTTTCTCTGATTGACTTATTTGACTTAGCATAATACCCTCTAGTTCCAACCATATCATTGCAAATGGCAAGATTTTGTTTCTTTTGATGGCTGCATAGTATTTCACTGTATATATAAACCACCTCTTCTTTATCCATTCATTAGTTGATGGACGTCTAGGTTCTTTCCATATTTCCATATTCCATATTTCCATATGGAAAGAATATTTCCATATTCTTTTCCATATTCCATAGCTGTTGTGGACATTACTGCTATAAACATTCGGGTGCCCATGCCTTTTCAAATCACTACCTTTGTATCTTTAGGGTAAATACCCAGTAGTGTGATTGCTGGGTCATAGGGTAGCTCTATTTTCAACTTTTTGAGGAAACTCCATGTTGTTTTTCAGAGTGGCCACACCACCTTGCATTCCCACCAAGAGTGTAGAAGAAGGGTTCCCCTTTCTCCACATCCTCGCCAACATCTGTCATTTCCTGACTGGTTAATTTTAGCCATTCTGACTGGCATGAGGTGGTATCTCATTGTGGTTTTTATTCTATTTCCCTGATGCCGAGTGATGTGGAGCACTTTTTCATGTGTCTCTTGGTCATTTGGATGACTTCTTTGCAGAACTGTCTGTTCATGTCTTCTGCCCATTTCTTGATTGGATTATTTGTTCTTTGGGTGTTGAGTTTGCTATGCTCTTTATAGATTTTAGATACTAGCCCTTTACCTGATATGTCATTTGCAAATATCTTCTCCCATTCTGTCAGTTGTATTTTGCTTTTTTTGACTGTTTCCTTTGTTGTGCATAAGATTTTGACCTTGATGAAGTCCCAATAGTTCATTTTTGCCCTTGCTTTCCTTACTGTTGACAATGCTTCTAGGAAGAAGATACTGTAGCTGAGGTCAAAGAGGTTGCTGCCTGTGTTCTCTTCAAGGATTTGGATGGATTCCTGTCTCACATTGAAGTATTTCATCCATTTTAAGTCTTATTTTTGTGTGTTGTATAAGGAAATGGTCCAGTTTCATTCTTCTGCATGTGGCTGTCCGATTTTCCCAACACCATTGGTTGAAGAGACTGTCTTTTTTCCATTGGACATTCTTTCCTGTTTTGTCGAAGATTAGTTGACCATAGAATTGAGGGTCTATTTCTGGGCTCTCTATTCTGTTCCATTGATCTATGTATCTGTTTTTGTACCAGTACCATACTGTCTTGATGCTTGCAGCTTTGTAATAAGAGCTTGACATCTGGAATTGTGATAGCACCGACTTTGGCTTTCTTTTTCAACATTCCTCTGGCTATTCAGAGTCTTTTCGGGTTCCATATAAATTTTAGGATTATTTGTTCCATTTCTTTGAAAAAAGTTGATGGCATTTTGATAGCGAATGCATTAAATGTGTAGATTGCTCTAGGTAGCATAGACATTTTCACAATATTTGTTCTTCCAATCCATGAGCATGAAACATTTTTCTATTTCTTTGTGTCTTGCTCTGTTTCCTTCATGAGTACCTTATTGTTTTCTGAGTACAGATTCTTTGCCTCTTTGGTTAGGTTTATTCCTAGGTATCTTATGGTTTGGGGTGCAATTGTAAATGGGATCGACTCTTTAATTTCTCTTTCTTCTGTGTTTTTGGTGTATAGAAATGCAATTGATTTCTGTGCATTGATTTTATATCCTGACACTTTACTGAACTCCTGTATGAGTTTTAGCAATTTTGGAGTGGAGTCTTTGAGTTTTCCCCATAAAGTACCATATCATCTGCAAAGAGTGAGAGTTTGATGACTTCTTTGCTGATTTGAATGCCTTTTATTTCTCTTTGTTGCCTGATTGCTGAGGCTAGGACTTGTAGTACTATGTTGAATAGCAGTGGTGATGATGGACATCCATGCCAGGTTCCTGAACTTAGGGGAGAAGCTCTCAGTTCTTCCCCATTGAGAATGATATTCGCTGTGGTTTTTTCATAGATGGCTTTGGTGATATTGAGTTATGTAACCTCTATACATACATTGTGAAGAGTTTTGATGAGGAAAGAATGTTGTACTTTGTCAAAATGCTTTCTCAGCATCTATTGAGAGTATCATATGGTTCTTTTTCCTTCTTTTATTAATGCATTGTGTCACATTGATTGATTTACAGGCGTTGAACCAAACTTGTAGCCCAGGAATAAATTCCAGTTGGACGTGGTGAATGATTCTTTTAATGTACTGTCAGATCCTATTGGCTAGTATTTTGGTGAGAATTTTTGCATCACTGTTCATCAAGGATATTGGTCTGTAATTCTCCTTTTTTCTGGGGTCTTTGCCTGGACTTAGCATCAAGGTGATGCTTGTCTCATAAAATGAGTTTGGAGGTTTTCCTTCCATTTCTATTTTTTGGAATAGTTTCAGGAGAATAGGTATCAATTCTTCTTTAAATTTTGGTAGACTTCCCCCTGCGAAGCCGTCCGGCCCTGGGCTCTTGTTTGTTGGGAGATTTTTGATGACTGCTTCAATATCCTTATTTTTTATTTCTTCCTGGTTCAGTTGTGGTAGTTTATATGTCTCTAGGAATGCATCCATTTCCTCCAGATTGTCAAATTTACTGGTGTATAGTTGCTCATAATATGTTCTTGTAATTGTTTGTATTTCTTTAGTGTTGGTTGTAATCTCTCCTTTTCATTCATGATTTTATTAATTGGGGTCCTTTCTTCCTTTCTCTTTAATCTTTGATAAGTCTGGTTAGGGGTTTATCAATCTTATTAATTCTTTCAAAGAACCAGCTCCTAGTTTCCTTGATATGTTCTACTGTTCTTTTGGTTTCTATTTCATTGATTTCTGCTCTGATATTTATTATTTCTCTTCTCCTGCTGGGTTTAGGCTTTCTTTGCTATTCTTTCTCCAGCTCCTTTAGGTTTAGGATTATGTTGTATATTAGAAAAAGGCTTTTATTGCTTTGTTTCTTAAGAAAGGCTTTTACTGCTACATACTTTCCTCTCAAGACCACCTTTGCTGTGTCCCAAAGATTTTGAACAGTTGTATTTTCATTTTCATGGATTTTTAAATTCTTCTTTAATTTCCTGGTTGACCCATTCATTCTTTAGTAGGATACTCTTTAGCCTCCATGTATTTGAGTTCTTTCCAACTTTCCTTTTGTGATTGAGTTCTAGCTTCAGAGCATTGTAGTCTGAAAATATGCAGGGAGTGATCGCAGTCTTTTGGTACCAGTTGAGACCTGATTTGTGACCCAGGATGTGATCTATTCTATATGGGAGAATTCTATATATATTCTATATGGGATCTATATGGGAGAATGTCCCATGTGCACTAGAGAACGATGTGTACTCTGTTGCTTTGGGATGGAATGTTCTGAATATATCTGTGAAGTCCATTTGGTTCAGTGTGTCATTTAAAACCTTTATTTCCTTTTTGAACTTTTTGCTTTGATGATCTGTCCATTTCAGTGAAGGAGGTGTTAAAGTCCCCTACTATTATTGTATTACTCTTGATGTGTTTCTTTGATTTTGTTATTAATTGATTTATATATTTAGGTGCTCCCATGTTAGGGGCATAGATATTTAAAAGTCTTAGATCCTCTTTTTGGACAGACCCTTTGAGTATGATAAAGTGTCCTTTCTCATCTCTTATTATAGTCTTTGGCTTAAAATCTAATTGATCTGATACAAGGATTGCCACCCCAGCTTTCTTTTGATGTTCATCAACATGGTAAATGGTTTTCCATCCCCTCACTTTAAATCTGGAGGTGTTTTTGAGTTTTATAAATGAGTTTCTTGCAGACAATATATATATATGGGTCTTGTTTTTTTTTTATCCATTATGATACCCTGTGTCTTTTGATTGGGGCATTTAACCCATTTACATTCAGGGTAACTATTGAAAGTTATGAATTTAGTGCCATTGTGTTGCATGTAAGGTGACTGTTACTGTATATTGTCTCTATTCCTTCCTAGTCTACTACTTTTAGCCTCTCTCTTTGCTTAGAGGACCCCTTTCAATATTTCTTGTAGGTCTGGTTTGGTGTTTGCAAATCCTTTTAATTTTTGTTTGTCCTGTTAGCTTTTTATCTCTCCTATTTTCAATGATATCCTAGCTGGGTATAGAATTCTTGGCTGCATATTTTTCTCATATATCATGCCTGTCCTTTCTGGCCTGCCAGGTTTCTGTGGATAGGTCTGCTGCCAGTGTAATACTTCCTCCATAGTATATTATAGACCTCTTGTCCCAAGCTGCTTTCAGGATTTCCTTTTTGTCACCGAGATGTGTAAGTTTTACTAGTAGATGATGTGGTGTGGACCTATTTTTATTGATTTTTGAGGGGTTTCTCTGTGCCTCCTGTATTTTGATACTTGTTCCCTTCGCCAAATTGGGGAACTTCTCTGCTATAATTGCTCCAATATACCTTCTACCCCTCTCTCTTTTTCTTCTTCATCTGGGATCCTAATTATTCTAATGTTGTTTCATCTATGGTATCACTTATCTCTTGAATTCTTCCCTCGTGGTCCAGTAGTTTTTGTCTCTCTTTTGCTCAGCTTCTTTATTCTCCATCATTTGGTCTTCCATATCACTAATTCTCTCTTCTGCCTCATTTATCCTAGCAGTAAGAGCCTCCATTTTTCACTGCACCTCATTAATAGCTTTTTTTATTTCAACTTGGTTAGATTTTAGTTCTTTTATTTCTCCATAAAGAGATTATATTTCTCTAGACAGTGATTCACTAGTATATTCCATGCTTTTTTGAGCACAGTTAACACCTTGATAATCATCATTCTGAGCCCTAGTTCTGACATATTACTAGTGTCCTTGTTGATTAGGTCCCTAGGCTTCGGTACTGCCTCTTGCTTTTTTTTTTGTGGTGGGTTCTTCTGCCTTCTCATTTTATCCAGATAAGAATAGATGAATGAGAGAACAAAATACTAAAAGGGGATAAATGACCCCAGAAAAATATACACTATCCAAATCAGAAGAGATCCAAAGCTGCAGGGAGATGAAAGGGGGGAAAAAGAATTATATATATATATTATTATTATTTATATAATATATTATATATATATTATATAATATATCAATATAATGAGGTGGCTCATTATATAATATATAATATATATATATAATGGGGGAAAAGAATTATATATATGTAAAATATATATTTTACACATATATAATTTATGTAAAATATATAAAATATATATTAAATTAAAATATGTAAAATATGTAAAAATATGTAAATAAATTAAATTAAATATGTAAAATATATAAAATATATATTTACATATATATGTATATATGTAAAATGTGTATATATGTATATATGTAAAATA
>ML105708.1:0-46126 GCA_003697995.1 Taxidea taxus jeffersonii | reverse complement strand
TATGTATATATGTAAAATGTGTATATATGTATATATGTAAAATATATGTATATATATTTGTATATGTATATATATGTATATATGTAAAATGGCTGATGAATAGAAGTAGAAAAGAGCGACACACTTGATTTTGTGTGTATTTTGGTCTGTTAGAAGAAACTATCTCCTAAAATTTAAAGAAAGAGAACCATATATATAAAATAAGGGTAAACATGATGTAGGATGGAATATGAGTGCAAAGATGAAAATTAAGAAAGATTCTAAAAAAGGAATTGATAAGATAAGAAGTTGTATGAAAAAAGAAGAAGAAAGGAGGAAAGGATGTGATCAGGCTGGTGACTAGAACAAAGCCATACACTAGATTTAGGGTATATTTTGATCTATTAGAAGGAATTGTATCCCAAAATTTTAAAGAAAACCCCTATGTGTATACAAAAAATAAGGTTAAATACAATGAAGGAATAAGGTATGACTATAACAAAGAAAATTTAAAAAACTGTTCCTTGGATTAGGATTTTAAATTTAAATTTAAAAAAACTGTTCCTTGGATTAGGATTTAAGGTAATTCTGAGCTAAGAGCCCATTCCTTGGCTCCGTTTCTGCAGCTGGCTTCCCTGTTCCAATACTTGGGTGCTCTACAGCACTCAGATACCCTTGGTCTTTTTATGACCCCCCAGGTTCTGAGACCACACTGTCCCCACAAGGGCTCCACCACCTTCTTAGCCTCTGGAGCGACGTCCCTCAGTGGAGCAGACTTCCAAAAGCTCTGATTTTGTGCTCTGTTGCTCTCTCACTGCTGGGAGCTTGCCCTTCCCCCTATGATCTATCCTCCTGTTGCTTCAGATTCACTTCTCTGCACATCCTACCTTCCTAAAAGTGGTCAATTTTCTGTTTCTAGACTTGCTGATCTTCCTCTCTTCTATCTCCTTTTGAGTTTGTAGGTGTTCAGAATGGTTTGATAACTATCTAGCTGAACTCCTGGGATCTGATGATATTTTGATCTCCTGCTCCTCCACTATCTTGCCGATGGTCACTACCTCTACTTTAAGATACGCTAGCACCTCTAAACATCTATAAATATGAGATATTTAAATAGGAACTTATCCCCTCTACAAACAGTATAGTCAATAAAATTATCTACATAACAGTGGTTCTAATTAGCAGGCATTATCTTCTAAATATATCTTCTCTCTACCACCAACATAGTGGATGGGTACAGATATTTGTAATGTGTGGAGGTATTAAACACATTCATTTCAAAAGGCATTTATATGAGATAAGCTTTCCTATAAATTTCAAAATAAAGTATACAAAATGTATTTTATTTTTACTAAATCTAAGTGTCATACATTTGTAATTTTTATTTTGCAGTAGTTTGGACTCATCTGTCCATTATACACACTACAGATGCAGTAATATGAGATACACATAGCATACAGAAAGATGGTTTATCTGAAACTACCTATCCATGAACATACAAGCCAATTATCTTTTGTAATCCTTTTCCTCTTTTTCCAAACCATTGAACAATATCAGCAGTTATATACTGTTCATATAATTGTTTTAGCAATTCCATTTCTAGAAGACAGTATTTCCTATAAGTTTTTGGCAAAATGATATTTTATGACACCTGCTTTTAACATGACTAGCTGCTTAAAATAAGAACTTCATTTGATCACTATATATATAATAACCTTGGGTAAATTGCATACAAGTAATATTAGTTATAATCTGAAAGTGTCTTTGAGATATGATCATTCTGGTTTAGAACCCTTCTCTCTCACTCTTGTACCCATCTAATGGACTGTAAAGCCTACATTTTCAGAAGACCACCTTTCCTATGAAGGTTAGCACAAAATGTACTATTTTTCCAGTTTTGCTTTTATCATAGCCTGGCAATGTCTTTACTATCTAGGAAGACCAGATGTTGTAAAATTAGGACTTGTCTGGTCATTGCATATGCTATATACATGGTGAAGTAGAACAAATGCACAGACCTATAGGACAATAATCTTTACTCTAAACACAATGGCATAAGGCCTTTTGCACTTCATTTTCCTCCCTCCTCCTCTGAAACCAGTGCATTGTCTGTGCTGCTCAAAGATATGGTTTGACCATCCAGTTTAACAACAGTATTTCAAGGAATTTTAATAAAAACTGTTTCTAAAATATGTTACTTTACTCCATTTAATTATAAAACACTTCAGAACATCTAGAACAACTAATTATTTTGAAAAGTACTTAGTGCTGTTAACTGCATGTACAGTAGTGAGGAATAAAATGCACCACAGAAAGAAGGTTATAATATAAATGTGACTTTCAAATATGAACAGTCTGGCATAGTACCTTTTTTTTCCTTTTGAAAGCAGATTCATCATTGAAGATTCTTTATTTATGCTTTTATGTGATACTGGGATATTTATTTTTCTTCTCTAATGATTATAATTATAAACATTTTTATGAACCTAGGTATTTAACTACCTCATATATAAATTGAGTATATTAGACATTCTTTTTCCTCAGTCAACATATGCCAATTATAGATGAAATGTACCTTCAGTTTACTATTCAGCCTCTACAGGGCTTTCTGTTCCATCTTGTCTCCTCTAAGTCATTGGTCAAATGCCAAAATGTCGATTCTAAAGGTGGTCTAACAACCCCATTACCAAAAGTCATTCCTGAAGGGTTTTTGTTTTGGTTTGTTTTTGTTTGTTTTTTACAAAAGGTTATTTACAAGTCAGGTGATTCTTAACTGCTTTACTATATGTAGTTGAAAAATAAGTAGAAAAATAAGTTTAATTTTAAAAGGTTAGCGGGTAAAGTTGAGAGCAGCTTTTCCCATATTATTTATTCAAGCCTTTTATAAACAGCAGAAAATCTTCCCAAGTGGTGGTGGTATGCACTTCCTGTTGGACAAACATGGTCCATTACCTTACCCTCTCTTCCAGTAGCAATGTCTAGTTGACCATCCCCCACCATTCCATCCATCATTTTTCAGGGCTCCATGCACCTCCTGGGCCACAAGGCCTTTGCTCTACATTATCATAATGGGGTGATGTTTCCTTCTGAAGGGTCTTGGCCATCACTCAGGTCCCCAGATCTGTGTGGTTCCTGGCCCAGGCGAGCTCAGATCTTGTCTACACCAACCTTCTTTTGTAGTCTGAGATCCCTCAGGCTTTCAGGATCTGCCATTCTTCTTGCTCTGCCACACTACTGTTGTCAAATCCCAGAAAGGGTTGCTAGGGCCTCTTGGCCTGAAGGTAGGCCAGTGGTGGTCATGGAGGGCACAAATTTTTCTGCAGTTCACACATCTCACCCCGGGCAAGATGGACAGGGCATGAGGGTGAGGTGAATAAGAGTTGAGCTGCTTCTTTCCTCACTCTCTACTGAACTTGTCTTCTTTTTCTTAGTTGTTGAGATTTCTTTCATTTTACCCCTAGCTTCACTGAAGTAAAAGTGACAAAAATGGCATATATAAGATGTATAATGTGATGACTTGGTGTATCTATACATGCTAAAATGATTACCACAATCAAGTTAACTCACACATTCATCACCTTATGTAGTTACCCTTTTTGGTGTGGTGGGAGGAGGTGCTGTGGTGAGAATACTTAAAATCTACCATCTTAGCAAATTTCAAGTATATAATACAGTATTTTTAATTTTTTTCATTTTTAATGACATACACAATTCTAAGATATGTGAGGGTATGCAAAGTATAATCACGATGATTTGATCTACATGTGCATTGTGAAGTGATTCTCCTTTCCAAGTTAATTTATACACCCATCACCTACCCCTCTTTGTTTGTTTGTTTGTTTGTTTTTGTTTTTGAGATTCCACATGTAATTAATACCATGGGATCATATTTATCTTTCTGTGTCTTCCTTATTCCATTTAGTTTAACATCCTCCAGATTCACCCATATTGTCACAAATTATAGGATTTCCTTTTTTATGAATGAATAATATTCCTCTATGTGTGTGTATATGTGTGTATGTGTGTGTATATGTATCACATTTTCTTGATCCCTTTATCCACTGACAGACAGTTAGGTTTTCTGTACCTTGGCTATTGTGAAAAATGCTGCAATGAGTATGGTAGCAGAGGTGTGCCTTCCAGATACATGATTTTGTTTCCTTTGGATATATACTCAGAAATGGGATCACTGGATCATATGTTAGCTCTTCTGAGGAACCTCCATACAGTCTTCCATAATGGTAGTATAATTTATACTTCCATCAACAATGTATAAGGATTCCCTTTTCTCCACATCTTCACCAACATTAATTTATTATATTTTTTATAAGAGCCATCCTACAGATGTGAGGGGATATCTAATTGTGATTGATTTCCCTGATGATTAGTGATGTTAAGCACCCTTCCATGTATGTGTTGGCCATTTATATGTCCTCTTTGGAAAAATATATTTTCAGGTTCTTTGTCTATTTTTAAGTTAGGTTATTTACAATTTTTGCTATTGAGTTGGATGACTTCTTTATATATTTTGGATGTTAAATTCTTAAATGGCTTGCAAATTTTTTCCCATTCCATAGATTGCCTTTTCATTTGGCAGGTTGCTTGCGGTGCTATCTTCCTTTTTAAATATGCACATTAGGCATGCAGACATCCATTTAGTAAAGCTTTTCAAATTATAGAAATATTGAAAGTCAAAATCCATTTTCAAAGACTAAACCTTTTTAGATTTTTTATACTTACCCAAAATTCTATATTTGAGATTGAAAAAGTGCTCAAAACCTCGTGGAATTTCATGAGAATTATTTATTTAAAAAAATTCTCTAATACACATCAAAAACTAAGAAATATTTTCAAGCCTGACCATAATAACCTCTTGGTATTTTGTAAAGTAAAGCTCAGTGTCTCTAAAAATGTATGACCCAATATTATATCCAGATGACTTAGTTTCCTTATGGTTCTGGTTTAACTAAACAAAGTTTATATGACACATCAAGTAAACTTTATGACCAATGTGCCTGTGAGGCAAGATCCTAGAAATTCTACAGTGTAGTTTTAAAGTTTCATTATTAAGATTCTTGAAAATATGCATATAATAGTGACAGTTGAAGAATCTATAATTTGTCTTCATAAATGGTGCAGATGCAGTGATTTCTGCCAGCTAGCTGTTTCAAGTATTCCAAAGAACTTAGTCCTTGAGTAAAATTTAAGCCACCACTTTAATAGTAAACCCTCACTGAAAGGCAGCTTAGACTATTTATTTCATTACAGTGGAATACATTGAAGACTATATTGGCAGAAGTGGGGCAGGTAGAGAAAATTAGGAGTATATTTCATCCTAAGTCCAGTTTGGAGAGTGGTGTGATACAGTCAGAATTAGGTGTAGAGAGGGGCAACTGCTCAATCTCATAGACAACACAAGGCTTGCCTTCCAAAATGGGTGACTTCTGCCACAGAAAGATTGCGAGAAGAGGAGGAGATAAAGAGAAGTTTAAATTCATGGCCCAGAGAGGCATTTTGAGAAAGATTGGAGTGTAGGAAACAATTCCATGAACAGTATTATGTCTTGAGAGGCTGGAAAGAAGGGTGGATATTGGAAGTTACATTTTTTTTTTAAAGTGTGATTTTGATGTGAAGCAAGTATAAAATTAGTTTGAAGTGATGAAGTATTCATTAAATGAGAAAGTAAAAGCTTCATTTTTAAGCTGTGATCATAGCTAGAAAGGAAATATCCCCCATTTGGAAGTGCTACAAAATATAAAACAGTTGTACTCAGAAGCTCTGGACACAAAGATGTTAGGACAGGAGGTGGATATAAGGACCATCCTAACAGCTCTGTACTCCATGATTCAACTTCCACTTAGGTTGGGGCTCCTAGTACCACTCTGGAAATCCCATTGCAAATGGGTTTCATGCTGTGGTATCTCAGGGCTACCCTAGCTTTCATTGACATTCTGTGTGTTGGGAGAAAGAACCTAAGGGGATTCAGTTACTGCATCAATTTTGTACACATTACCAATGTAATAATTTGAAACTATGTTTGCTTCTATTCTTTTAAAACACAAGGGAAAACTGGCTAGAGAGGAAATTTTTTGCTTATGAGGTCTTAGAACACAGAGACATGTTTTAGATGTATGGTTCATGGCTTTTATATTATCCTTGTAAATGCAATAGGCTCCGTAGCCCATTGGGACCTATCCTCAAGTTCTAGGGTTCCATCCAATCCTGCCTTTCCTCATTTTGTGGAAAACTGTCATCTGATATGATGAAACTGTTGACTGGTCCTGACATCAAAATATATTGTTTCTGCCTGGGGATGTTAGATTCACAATATCCCATTTACTTACATTTTCTCCTAGCATACTTCGTATTGAGAGTTCTGTGCTTCTGGGACCTGCTTTTTCGTATTTTTGCCTCATTGCTCAATAACAAAATACTAATTATTTTTCTTAAAATTTTTACGTCATCCTACTGCTGGGGAAAACAAATATCTCATGACCCAAAAGTAGGTGGTATATATTTTTCCTTGATAGTTGCAGAAGAGCAGATGCTTTTGGTATCACAGAATGAGTTCTCAAAATGGTGAAGTGATAGTATCACAAATGTTTTAATCTTACTACCCTGCTCATTGTGGAGGCTTATATAAAGATGAATCATTAATCTCGTTTTGTTGTTGCTATTGTTAATAAAGTCACCTTCAAAAGTCTAATTAGTAAAAAGACATCCATGAAGAAATCTGAAGATTTCAGAGTTGTTGCTAAATCCTATGAAATATAACCAGACTTCAAAAAGTCTGCTTGGTGATTTAATAATTCTCTTGAGAATGTTTAAATTGACATCTTTGTATTCTAGTTGATGTCAAGCATAGATAATTGTGAGGTTCCTTTTTAAAGTCAAAAGAAATCCTTTGGAATTTATTTTCTATTTATGCAAAAAGATATAATAAATTCCACTCAGATTATTTACTTACAGAGTTTCAGAATATTTTTCTCATTTAACTAGAGGAAACCTTCTATGTAAAGATCTTGTTTCAGTATCTGAGGACAGAGTGAAAAATTCCTTAATCTTACAAAAATAAGCTGTATGACTGTGTATTTGGCAGAATCTGATTTGAGTTTTGTATTCATCGAAACATACTGCCTGGCAGGGTATGGCAGGATCATATGGACAGAGTGGTCACCTATTTACCTGGGACAATTCTAGCTTATATTTTTGTTCTAGCATGATTATTAATAGCACCCCCTTTCAGTCTCAGAAATGTCTCTCTCTTTGAATGATAAATTTTATGGTGAATGAATACCCTCTCTCCCTAGTCCCTCCATTCTCTTGAGGCTTCCTGATGTTTAAGAAGAGAACATGATAAGAGTTGAAGAGCCAAATTGGTTCTTGTCTGTTCACAGTAGTAATCTGACCTCTGAGGAATACGAGACCTGAACACGAAGATATTCTTTTTTACTTTTTAATACAGATTCCAGTTTGCCTTGGCCATCTGTTGGTCAGGGTAGTACCTCAAATTTGAAACATTTTTGTCTTTGCTTCACATTAGAAATAGTACATTATCCCATGAAGGTTAAATTCCTTAAACATGACTCATTCTCAGTGTCTAGTCTCATATTCCACACTATACAAAAGATTCTAAAAGACTTCCAAAAGACACAACTCTGTCATTGTCTTGCTTAGGTATATTTAATGTCATCACACTTAGAATTAAGTCTAAACCACTGAATACCATCATTTAAATTATTTAAATCTCTAAGGTCCTCCTCAGATGTTCCAGTGTCTCTTCAGTATCCCATTTGGATTCATTCCACAGACACCTCAATACAGAATGTGACAAACTGATCTGTCATCTTTTCCTCTTAAACCTGTTCTTCCATCTGTGTTATTTTAGATGTTGGCACAACTATCAATCCATATTTAAATATCTTGTTGTTCTCCTGTATTGTTTCTTAAAGATAATGTTATAGTAACAACAGACTCCAAAGCGTATCATCATTCAAACATGATAAAAGTTGGTTTTCTATTCAATGTAGAGTTTTGAATGTTACTGATGGGCAGGATCATCTCTTCCAAAGAAGATTTAGAAACCAGTCACCTTCCATCTCATTATTTTCTATTACCAGCTGAAAAGAAAGGAACAAGGAGGACCAGGAATGGCAGAAGTGGCTTCATGTAAGACATATCATCTCTCCTTATATTCTGTTGGCTAGAACTTAGTAACATGGTTACACCTCAGTTAGTATAGTCTATCTGAGTGCCCAGGAAGAAGAGGAAATAGGTTTGGTGGAGAACTAGCTAGTAGTTTGCCATTTTTCTTCATAATCCCCACCCTGCCCATATCAGCCTTCCACTCACATCAGTTAGGTTTCTTAAATATTTGTTAATTTTTTTCTCTATCATGAATTACCACTACTGCTTATCATCATCTGTCCCCAGTGCTTAAAAACAAACAAACAAACAAAAAACAGTCTCCTGAATCAAACACTCCCAACTAAACATTCTATTAAGCATGGTCTTCTCCAGAAAGCTTTCTCTGAATCCTCTGGCTCAGCTAAATCCATCTCTCTGCCTTTGAAGCACTCTGTGCATATTTATATGATGTAATGTATAGTATCATATTTAAAATATTTGTATGTCATCGCTGCACTATGAAATCTTCAAGGAGACAGATTAAAAAAATAGTGTTTTTCATGCCTTGTGTAATTAATTTATGCATAGGTAATATGTAGTGCTTATTTTAATGGTGAAGGAACAGGTTTCTCTGCTGGCATTACTACGGGGAGGGATGAAAAAAACCCAGTTCATTTAAAATAGGTCGTTTCTGGATATTAACTGATACTCTCTGTAAACTTTTAAGTTTTTTACAGTTTTTATCTTTTGTCTTTGTCCTAACTAGTCTTATTCCTTTCTCAAGCATTTTTTGACTTTTCCCTTTACCTACCAGCCCTAGGAGACTTTTCTAGGCTCCAAGAAAGAAACTTACTTACTTAGGATACTTTTCTCCATTGTTTTTGCTCAAGTCATTCCCAGGCCCTTGTCCCTGAGTGATACAATGTCTGTAATTTTCTTTAAAATATTTCATGTATATGTTATGTGCTTTAAGTTAGTCTCTAAGAGCATTCAGTTGGATTCATTGGGTTATCCATTCTAGGAGTTATCAGCTAATCTTTCATCAAACTCAGAGGCCATCCTATGAGTGCTTCAAGTATTTTTTGCTCCTATCATTATGAGAAGTGCTCATTTTCATAATGAATATTGGAAATAGATTTTCTCTGGTGAAAGAGGTGACTTGTTAATTAGCAGAATGGATATTAGAAATGAGGTTTTATTGATGACATTAGTGGATTGGCTGTAGTATTGTGGAGGGTGGTTCACTTCTCTTTTTGCATAGGAATAATGTAAAGGGGCACCTGGATGGCTCAGTGGATTAAGCCTCTGCCTTCGGCTCAGGTCATGATCTCAGGGTCCTGGGATCGAGCCCCGCGTCGGGCTCTGCATTGGGCTCTTTGCTCGGCGGGAAGCCTGCTTCCCCCTCTCTCTCTGCCTGCCTCTCTGCCTACTTGTGATCTCTCTGTCAAATAAATAAATAAAATCTTAAAAAAAAAGAATAATGTAATAACTCTCATCTGTCCTGAAACCTATATCTTTTAGAATTGATATCTACCATTCATCTATAAATGCTTCTGTAATTCTGTTTTTAATTAGAAGATTTCATGATCCTCTACTTACAGTTGACTGTATCTGATACTAGGACATTGTCACATTTGCCTCAGGCAAGTTGTCTATGCAAGGTAGTTGTAGAGCACACAAGATGGAAAGCTGAGACATCTTCAAGATTTCTGTGTATTACTTTCATATGTATATGTTAGATTGCCAATAAATGGCGGCCTGTGTGGCAAATTCTGGACTGAAATTTGCTTCTCTTAAGGGGGAGTAGCCATTAACAGCTATTTCTACTGGAAGTCACTCAAATTTAATTGTGTATATATCCAAATTGAAGTAGACCAGTTCACAATAATAGAGATTACAATTTTAAACCCCCCCAAAATGACAGACTCACTCACTCTTTCTTTCTCTTTCTTTCTTTCCTTTCTTTATCACTTTCTTCCTGGCCAGCCTTTAATTAAGGCAGTTAATGAGAACTTCTCATATCTTGAATAGGCAAGAGCTAGAGAATATCAAAGAAAATACAAAAACACAAGCTTTGCTTAATAATTCACAAACATAGCCCCCAAACAAATATTTGCAAATATATCTCCTACAAAGACAATCTCCTTCTATCATCTATCTTCCAAGTAAAAACATTTTCAGTCATTTTATAAGAACAAATTAAAAGGCATAAGTATTTATTCCAATTCTCAACTTCCAATTTTTATTTTTAGTGTTTAGATGTCTAAATTTCCCTAATAGGTACTTTTAAAATCAGGAAATGTATTTCTGAGGAATTCTATTTTCTCAGTGTTCTGAGAAATGTATAATATACGAGTTCTCTCAGCCCTGTGGTTCAGATTATACAATGCAAGTGTTACCAACTATTGTTTTATACTTGGCTTCCTTTACATATTCCCATTGCCTGCTTCATCCTTGCAGACCAAATTCAAATTAACAGACTTACTCTGAAAAGTCACCATGCATTTCAAATATATTGCAGTATTTTAAATTGTGAATAATTTTTAATTTAAAATAAATGTGCACTAAACAACATAGGGCAAGAGTTGAGATTGAGAAGTCACTGCCTTTACGTGTGTGTGTATGTGTATGTGTGTTTGCTTGTGTGTGTGTATGAATTCTTTTAAATACTATCCACAGAACTAAGGAAATTCTTCCCACACATTGAACTTCCCAGCTGAAAAAACTAACATTCTGCCAGGCAACACAATTTTTTCCTTTTGTCATCATAGTTTTAATCTTTTTGTAATATCCTGGTATATAGTATTAGTGATTCTTTCCTAATTTAACAGAAGGTCAGGGTTTTTGTTATTCCCTTTAAAATGTAACATATAAACTAAGCAACATCCTGCTGCTGTTGGCATCAATTTAGATTTTTCATGCTTATTTCTGGCATGTGCACTGCCAACACACAAGGGGTGAGAAAATAGTCAATTTCCTCATCTGTAAAATGAGGATGATGGTATTAGGTGATCTCTAAGGTCCCTTCAAATTCAAAAAATTTTATGACTCTAATAATGTAAGCTTAAACCACATTAGTAAGAGTAATAGCTTTTCTTAGCATGGTCTGTGGCACAGTTGTCTTAAATGGCCTACTTTGCTTAGAAACAATCCCCTAAGCTGCTTTTCTTACTCCAATTTACTTAAAGTGTGTTACTCTAACTCTCTGGTCCTAAAATTTTATTGCTTTGTAGGATATTGAAAATATTGCTTATATGTATTGCTGACCTTCCCTCCTAGTAAGTAAGGCCTTGGAATATATTTTTTTTAAAGATTGTATTTATTTATTTGACAGAGAGATAGAGAGCACAAGCAGGCAGAGCAACAAGCAGAGGGAGAGGGAGAAGCAGACTCCATGCTGAGGGGCTCCATCCCAGGAACTTGGGATCATGACGGAGCTGAAGGCAGCAGCCCAACCAACTGAACCACCCAGGCACCCCTGGATTTCAATTTTTAATTCACCTTTAGCACTTAAAGTGTTTTGTCTTATTCCTGTTTTTTTTTTTAATAAAGCCTGTTAAATGAATGCATGGACATGTAACAAAAAAATTATAATTTACAAAGTGCTCTCATTGTCCATTAGCTAATATGATAGAAGTGTGAAATGTTGAAGGGATATTAGAGACAGCTCTAATCCATTGGTTCCCAACAGGAATGATTTTGTCCCCTAGGAGACATTTGGCAAAATGTGGAGATATTTTTGGTTGTTATAACTGAGGGATGGGTATTGCTAGTGTCTAGCAGGAAGAGACTAAACATCCTATACAAGTCACAGCATAGTTCCCACAGCAAATAATTATCAACTCAGTATGTCAATAATAATGAGATTAAGAAACTCTGCCCTCATTTTATAAATGAGATAACTGAAATGCTGAGAAGTTAAAAATTTCAAGGTAATTGTTCAACTGCTGTGCTTTTGTCTAATAAGTTGATTCTCAGTAAATCTTAAAAGGAGATGGAGATATTTTTCCCCTTTTATAGGTGAGAAAGCTGGAGATTTGCAAAAGTGATAGTTCAGGCTACACAAGTAGCAGAATTAAGACTTGGGACTACAGCATGTCATCTGTGTATTTAGGAATATAGTAAGTCCAAAATGATTCATTATATCCCAAGAAAGAAATTTCACATTTTACTTTTTCTAAAAGTCCTGGTTATGACATGATAGACTCAGTGAAAGTTGAGTATCACTAAATATTGGGGATTTGCAATCATTAGACTATAGAAAAACTTCAGAAACTATATAATTCTGGGAAAATTGGGCAAGCAGCCTTGCTTTTAGTATGAAGTGCCTCGCTTAGAAAGTACTTATTACATAATTCAATGAGTGATGGTCACCTTCCATTGTTCTTCCATTCCTAGCTACTGGTTTTGAGGGCTAGTGCTTTACTACCCATTAGGATCCATTCTCAAGGAAGACCACGTGTGGCTTTTTCCTGGAGCTTCACAACTCACATAAGCGCAAGATTGGTCATGGAAATCTTTGCTAAATGCCCATACATGACACCTAGTGACTAGTTCTCTTGTATACCCATGTAGGATTTTCCATCATAATTCTTGCCTCTTATAGGAGAATGTGTCTCAGCAGTGATTGAGTGGACCAGAACCTATAATTCCTGTTTTATTCTTTGGCTCAAGGAAGCATCTTATGGGGACATAACCACTCCGTAACATGTTTCATTCTCTCTTCATTTTAGCTATTACTGACTTAATCCTCTTGGATAAATACTTTTGAAAACAAAAAATCTCTTACCTTTCTCATGGGACAAGGGACAACTCAGTTCTCAAAAACAGTCCTGGCTAACCTCTTGGGCTAGACACTAGGGAAGAGGAAGCTTCATTACTTTGCAGGATCCCTCCCCTCCTCACCCAAATGTAGTCATGTCTTTAGTTTGATGGGGCAAGTTTGCATTTGTCTCTTAAAATTTCATGGTGGATATAAGTAGAGGAATAGTCAATGATGAAATAATATATTTTATTTGTGCACATGTTTTGAACTCTCCTAACTAACTTCTGTTGGACAAATACTTAGTATCAAATATAAGATGATCTTCAAGTAACTATAGATGAGATGACAGGTGAATTTTTTTCTTTCTCTATTTCTTCTAGGGCATATCACTTAAGTATTGTTTACATTTACCAAATTATCAAACATATTATCTCACAAATAATATGTTAAAATACTTCATTTCAAAGGCAGTAAAAAAATGTTGTTTTTACCAATATTTTAATAAAGTCTTTCTCCATATATTAATATCACTTAAAAATTCAGTCATATAGAATGAAGCTTACTTGAAAATTGTAGTTATATGCATTATTTTTGAAAAAGCAAGGGCATTGGGGCATTATTTACAGTTTTCTTAGGCTCTGTACATGATCCAATAAATTATCACATAGTTATATATATCCTCAGCTTAATTATTTTACAACCCACATTTTGTGATATCTTTTGACAACAAATCTCCAGTGCTACTTTTCCTAATTGAATGTATCAATTTAATATAACTTTTAAAGATTCATTTAGAATTTGCATTTCTAAATAATACAATAAAGTCATTAAGGTAGCTCCATCTTTTCATTTTGTTTATGGTTTCTTTTGTGGTGCAAAGCATTTTAGTTTGATGTAGTCTTGATGATTTACTTTTGTTTTTGTTTTCATTGCCTGGGGAGACCTATCTTGAAAAATGTTGCTAAGTCCAGTGTCCATGAGTTTACTGCATATGTTTTCTTTTAGGAGTTTTATGGTTTCGGATCTTATATTTGGGTCTTTAAATGACTTTGAGTATATTTTTGTGTGTAATGTAAGAAAGTGCTCCAGCTTAATCTTTTGCATGTAGCAGTCCAGTTTTCTGAACATCATTTATTGAAGAGACTGCCTTCTTCCCATTGTGTATCCTTGGTTCCTTTGTCAAAGACTAATGGACCACATAATCATGGGTTTATTCTATTCTATTCTATTATTATTATCTCTATTTTATTCTCTCCATTAAGTTTAATTGCTCTAGTGCTATTATGCCAGTATCCTGTTGTTTTGATTATTATCACTTTGTAGTAGATCTTGAAATCAGGGATTGTGATGCCTCCAGCTTTGTTCTTTCTCAAGATTGTTTTGACTATTTGGGGTCTTTTGGGGTTTGATACAAATTTTAGGGTTTTTTGTTCTAGATCTGTGAAAAATGCCATTAGTATTTTGATGGGAATTGCATGGAATCTGTAGATTACTTTGGATAGTATGGGTATTTTAACAGTATTGCTTCTTTCAGTCCATTTGCATGGTGTATCTTTCCATTTATTTGTGTCTTCTACAGTTTCTTTCATCAGTGTCTTATGGTTTTCAGAATATAGGCCTTTCACCTACTCAGTCTTAATTTATTCATAGATCTATTATTCTTTATAATTTAGTTGTAAATGAGATTTTTAAAATTTTTAAAAATTTTTTTAATTTTTTAAAATTTCCTTTTCTGCTGTTTCATTATTAGTGTGTAGAAATGCAGTAAATTGCTGCATATTGATTCTTATATCCTGAAACCTTACTGAATTTATCAGTTCTAAACTTTTTTGGTGGAGTCTTTAAGGTTTTCTGTTTATAGTATCATTCTATCAGCAAATAGTGACAGTACCAATTTGGATGCCTTTTATTTGTTTTTCTTGTCTGATTGCTGTGGCTAGGACTTCTAGTACTCTGTTGAAAAAAAAAATGGTAAGAGTGGATATCCTTGTCTTATTTCTGATCTTACAAGACAGATTTCAGCTTTTCACCATTGAATATTATGTTAGGTGTGAGTTTAACAGTATGACCTTTATTATGTTGAGGTATGTTCCTTCTATACCCATTTTGCTGACAATTTATATAATGAATAAATACTGGATTTTGTCAAAGCTTTTTCTGCATCTCTTGAAATGATCATGATTTTTATCCTTCACATTTTGTTTTATTTTTTTAAAGATTTTATTTATTTATTTGACAGAGAGACAGAGATCATAAGTAGGCAGAGCAGCAGGCAGAGAGAGAGGGGGAAGCAGGCTCCCTGCTGAGTAGAGAGCCCGATTTGGGGCTCAATCCCAGAACTTGCGATCATGACCTGAGCCGAAGGCATAACCCACTGAGCCACCCAGGTGCCCCTATCCTTCACATTTTAATGTAGTATATAATACTGATGATTTTCATGTATTAAACAAAACTTGTGTCTGTAGAATAAATCCCACTTGATCATGATGGATGGTAGTTTTAATGTATTTTTGAATTTGGGTTTCCTTAAATTTTGTTGACCATAAACAAAACTAAAAAGCAAACTATTAATGGGAAATGATATTTGCAAATTATAGATCTTATAAGGAATTAATATCCAAAACATATAATGAACTCCTAAAACTCAACATCAAATACAAAAAATAATTCTAATTGAAAAGGGACAGAAGACCTGAATGAGCATTTTTTCCAAAGAAGACATGCAAATAGCCAGCAGACACATGAAAAGATGCTCACTAACACCATCAGGAAGATGCACAACACCACACTTCACACCAGTCAGAATGACATGTATCAAAAAGACATGAAATTGGCAAGGATGTAGAGGAAAGGGAACCCTCATGCACTATTGATAGGAATGCAGATTGGCACAACCTCTGTGGAAAACAGTATGGACATTCCTCATAAAATGAAAAGTAGAAATACCATATAATCCAATAATTCCATTCTGGATATTTACTCACAGAAAACAAAAACAGTAATATAGAAGGATATTTATACCTCTGGTTACTGCAACATTAATTATTATAGCCATATATGGAAGCAGCCTAAGTCTCCATTTGTAAATAAATGGGTAAAGAAGATGTGGTATGTAAACAATCAAGTATTACTCATCCATAAAAAAGAAAGAGATCTTGTCATTTGAAGCAACATAGTTGGACCCAGAGGGTATTATGCTAAGTGAAATAAAGACACAGAGGAAGAAAAATACCATATGATTTTACTTATATGTGGAATCTAAAAAAAGGAAAATACACAACAAAAAATAGGAACAGACTCATAAATACAGAAAACAGACTAGAGATTGCCAAGAGGGAAGAGAGTTAGGGGATAGATGAAATAGGTAAAAGGAATTGAGAGGTACAAAATTCCAGTTATTAAAAAAAATAAGTCACAGGGATGAAAAGTACAGCACAGGGAATTTGGTCAATAATATTGTTAGAAATTGAGTGACATGGTATCTACATTTACTGTGGTGAGCATTTTGTAATGCATATATAGTTGTTGAATCACAATGATGTATACTTGAAACTAATATATGTCAACTATCCTTCAAATAAAAATTTTAAAAATATATCAGTTAGCTATCCCAATTTATACTACCAGTTATTTCAACATAAATGCTAAAGAAAAGCTCAGACATGCATACATTAGTGATTCAGAGAGGTTTTTCAGTAAAAGTTGGTGCATTGGTTGCTTCTATGGATTGTCTCTGTAAATTTCTGGTCTATATTTTCTTTTATAGAATACCCCTTAGTATCTCTTGAAGGGCTGTCTTGGTGGTCACATATTTTTTTAGTTTCTGCTTGTCCTGGAAGCCCTATATCTCTCCATCCATTTTGAATGACAGCCTTGCTGGATAAAGTATTCTTGGCTGCATGTTTTCTTCATTTAGTACCCTGAATATGTCTTGCCAGCCTTTTTGGCTCGCCAGGTCTCTGGATGGGTCTGAAATTATTCTGATGTTCCTCCCTCTGTATGTAAGGAATCTCTTCCCCCTAACTGCCTTTAGGATGGCTTCTTTGGTTCTAAGATTTGTGAATTTTACTATCACTTACTGGGGTGTTGGTCTGTTTTCCTTGACCTTGGGAGGGGTCCTTTCTGCCTCTAGGACAGGAATGCTTGTTTCATTTCCCAGATTAGGGAGGTTCTCAGCTACAATTTGGTTAAATATATCTTTTAGTCCTTTCTCTTTCTCCACCCCCTCAGGGATCCCAATAATTCTGACATTGGAATGTTTCTGGGCATTATTGATTTCTCTGTTTTTCATGGATTTTAAGTTATTTGTCCCAGGCCTCCTCCTATTCTTTCCTTTCTATCAGTTTATCTTCTAGATCACTAATTCATATTTCTGCCTCATTTACCATAGCTGTTAGAGTTTAGACTGTATCTCATTCATAGCATTTTTAAGTTCTGCCTGATTAGTTCTCACTTCTACCCTTAGAGAATCTAGTTGCCTTTAATGGTTTTCTCAAGCCTAGCTGTTATCTTCATAATTGTTACCCTGAAATCTATTTCAGATATCTTGCTTATATTCGTATCCTTTGGGTCCATGGGAGAGGCCATTGTCTTAGTTCTCTTCTTTTTTGGGAGTTCCTCCTCCTAGTCATTTATGTTGAGAGGTGGTTGAGGGAATGTAGAGAGTTGAACATTGTTAAAATGTCTGTCCTGCCTAGAGCAATTTACACTTTCAGTGCCATCCCTATTAAAATAGTATTGGGATTTTTCAAAAAACTGGAACAAAAAATCCTAAAATTTGTATGGAACCAGAAAAGATCCTGAATCACCAAAGGAATGATGAAAAAGAAAAAAAAAAAAAAAACAAAGCTGGGAGCATCACGTTTCCTGATGTCAAACTATATTACAAAGCTGTGATCACCATGGTATTGGCACACAAAAACAGACGCATAGTCCAGTGGAACAGAATAGACTCCAGAAGCGGACCCTCAACTCTGTGGTCAACTAATCTTTGAAAAATCAGGAAAAAATATCCGATGGAAAAAAGACAGTGTCTTCAATAAGTGATACTTGGACAGCTACATATAGAAGAATGAAACTGGACCATTCCCTTATGCCATACATGAAGTAAACCGAAAGTGGATGAAAGACCTCAGTGTGGGATAGAAGAGAACATAGGCAGTAACCTCTTCTACATTGGCCACAGTAACTTTTTTCAAGACATATCTCCAAAGGCAAGTGAAACAGAAGCAAAAATGAACTTTTGAGACATCATCAAAATAAAAAGTTTCTGCAGAGTAAAGGAAACAGTCAACAAAACTAAGCGGCAGCCCACAGAATAGAAGAATATATTTTCAAATGACATTACAGATAAAGGACTGATATCCAAGATCTATGAAAAACTTCTCAAACTCAACACTCAAAAAACTAATAATCCAATCAAAATATGAGCAGATGACATGAACAGACACTTCTCCAAAAAAGACATACAAATGGCAAATAGACACATGAAAAAATGCTCAATATCACTAGCAATCAGGGAAATACAAATCAAAACCACAATGAGATACCACCCTACACCAGTTAGAATGGCATAAATTAACAAAAGAGGAAACAACTAATGTTGGCAAGGATGTGGAATAAAGGAGAACCCTCTTAAACTCTTGGTAGGAATGCAAGCTGGTACAACCACTCTGGAAAACAGTATTGAGGTTCCTCAAGATGTTAAGAATAGAGCTACCCTATGACCTAGCAATTGCACCACTAGGTATTCACCCCAAAGTTACAGATGTAGTGAAAAGAAGGGGCACATGCACCCCAATGTTCATAGCTGTGAACATTGTCCATAATAGCCAAACTGTGGAAGGAGCCTAGATGTCCTTCAATAGACAAATGGGTAAAGAACATATGATCCATATCTACAATGGAATATTGCTCAGCCATTAGAAAGGATGAATACTCACCATTTGCATTGACATGGATGGAACTGGAGGGGATTATGCCAAGTTAAATAAGTCAAGCAGAGAAAGGCAATTATCATGTGGTTTCACCTGTATGTTGAACATAAGGAATAGCATGAAGAACATTAGGAGAAGGAAGGGAAAAATGAAGGGGGTACAAACTATGAGAAACAAACAGGATTTCAGAGGGGAAGGTTGTGAGGGGATGGGTTAGCCTGGTGATGGGTATTAAGGAGGGCATGTATTTCATGGACCTCTGAATGTTATAGGCAAACAATGAATCATGGAACACTACATCAAAAACTAATGATGTACTGGGTGACTAACATAACATAATAAAAATTTTTAAAAATGAAAAAAAATTGGTGAATCGTTCAGCTCTTATCTCTCTGCTCACCCTCACTTTCCTACCTATATTTAAAATTTTTTTCACGCTATCTGTTCTATCCACTTGGCCCAAATCTCCATTGTCTAAGGGAAACCCCATTCTCTTTACCATAGTGCAGGAACCCAGATCCATATGTGCCCAGATAGGGAATTTTCCTTGCCTCATGATGTTAGTTCAGCAATGAGCACATGGTTCTACATGAGATAGGAAGCTTCTAGCAAATATTTATTGGAGGCTTTTGCTAATCATGACTTTTTAATCTTAGAAGACATTTACTGAAGGAATGATCTCTCTTTATCTCTGGACATTTTTGTGTGTAGACATTAAACCTAGAACTGCTAAGACCATTTTGCTACTGGTTGGAGAAGAGCAGCAGTAGGCAGAGGAGGGTAAAGCTAAGAGACTTCAGAGAAATGAAATAGGAACATTTACTAAATTAAGTCATGTCTTATTTCAACCCTGTGTTGTAGATGGGGATTTTCAACAATATTAGGCAACAATTACCTTTATTTTTTAAATCTAGTGTGAATTGAGTTTCCTATTCCTTAAAAATGACAACCAATGTGAAATATATGGGGACATTTAACTTTTTAAAAATATTTCCCAAATTTAGCAAAATTATTATTTTCTATTGGTTAGTAAGTGGATTTCCTGAGGGCATAAAACAATGTTAATAATTGAGGGTGGTATTGCTGCAAATCAAACTGAGGAAACTGGACTCAGGACCCTACCTTGAGGACAGATGTAATACTTCTAAAGAAGGGGTGGGGCTGGCTTCACGAGAATGTAGACTGTATAGTTGCACAGGTGCCCACAATTAGAAATACCTGATGCTTGGCTTAATGATCCAGTGTAATCATCTTGAAATTTGTAATAGTTCTTGAAACAGAGGGTCCCACATTTTCATTTTGCACTGAGCCTTGAAAATTGTGTTGCTGATCCTGTAAGTGTTGCTGTGTAAATTCTGTTAATCCAGGTAGAACACAGATATATGTTTGTATAGCTTGAAAGTGGAAGATCTCTTTAAAAGATGTGGTAAATTAGAAAATGGCAGGAAACACATCCTTGGGATCATGACTTGAGGAGTTAAGAAGTTTGGCTGATTTAACTGCTGATCTTAGTCCTAAGAGTTCTTACCATGGAACTATTGGGCTCAAAGACTGAGATTGTGTAAGATGAAGATTTTTCTGTGAAATCTATAGAAATACAAGAAGAAATAGGTATTTAAAGAATTGTTTAGAACACAATTTTGCTGATGAGAACAATCTACACTGCAGCATGTTTTAGAAGAAACTGAAAATCAAACCAATTTATTAAATTTTCCCTTGCCCAAAACTCAGTTTTTCTAACTAAATGTCTATCTATCTTTAAGAACATTATTTGTATACTTATAGTTTTAAATGGGGAAGAAAACAGCACACTATGAATATATTTCCATTAAAAGAAATGGGTTTTGTTGGGCATGGGTAGTTCATAACCGGAACTCCAGAACCTGTGAATATTATTCTATGTGGTAAAAGAGTGATTATTACATTATATGGCAAAATATGTGATTAACTTAAGGATGTTGAGAAGAGATGCTTATTCTGGATTATCCAGGTAGGCCCTAAATACAGTCACATGCATACTTAAAATAGAGAGGAAGAGTATGTTTTGATAGAAATACGTGAAGACAAGATGAAGATGGAGTAGAGGGAGATATGTCCACAAGCCAAGGAATGACAGCAGCCATCGGAAGTTGGAAGAGACAAAGGGCAAATTTACCCCCAAAGCCTTCAGAGTGCAGTCTTATTGACATCTTAATTTCAACTCTATGAAACTGATTTTAGACTTCTAGACTTCTGGCCTCCAGAACTGTTTGAATAAATTTCTGTTGTTTTGAGCCACCAAGTTTGTGGTAAGTTTATGGCAGTCACAGTGAACTGATACAGTATGCTATTATTAATGTTATACAGTGAGGAAATTTATGATTAAAAAAGATAAATTGTTGATAAGATATGATATGGGCATGACAGATAAATGAAAGGTATCATTAAAGGTCAATACCTTACAGGAAGCCTGAACATTTTTAAAAGCTTCCAATTTAAAGTCCAGAACTTACCCTTAGCTTTGCTAAAGATAAAAAGTACCATGTTGTCAGTTGAGGGATCCAGTCCAACACCAGAAGCTAAGCATGACTCATGCGCAATGGCAAAGAGCTTATTATATATGGTAAATGTTTTTAGGACAGCTATAAAGTAAATTGATGGTTATTAATATTTAATGATTCATTTTGTGCTTGGCGGACTACCTACCTCGGTACAGACAAGCTCACCCACGGGATAGTTGTTTTTTGCTCTTGGAAATATTTTTATTTATGTGTATGTGGGTAATGGAATTATTTTTAAAACATTTGGAACTGGGACTTTGTATAGACCTTGTTCATCTGAAATATTTTATCAGTATCCATTCTTATAGCCTCAAAGTAGATATAATTAACACATATTTTTCTTTACTACACCATGAATTTGAAATGATTAAGAGATATAATAAAATCCAATATATATTTTTAAAAATAGTCACAAAAAGAAGTAGCTCATAATGGGAAAAATGCAGGATTTATTTTTAACACTATGACAGTTTATACAACACAAATGCCCTAGCCATTTAGGTAATTTTTCACACTTTCTTTTATCCTTTATCAAGTTGTTCCATTAGTCTGTTCACTATGAAACTAAAGTTGTTTCTATGTATATTTCTGCAGTTCTATTTATTTGAGAGAGAGAGAGAGAGAATTGTGGGGTGGGGGGAAGCAGAGGGAGAGCAAGAATCCTGAAGCAGACTCCCTGCTGAGCATGGAGCTCAATGTGGGGCTTGATCCCAGGACATTGAGATCATGACCTGAGCTGAAACCAAGAGTCAGCTACTTACCTCACTGAGCCATCCAGCTACCCAGTCTTTTTTTTTTTTTAATTATAAGAATGGAAATTAAAGATATTTCTAAGATATCAGGGGAAATAATATTCAGGTAGCTAAATGGGCAATAAGATAATAGATTGAAATATCCACCTGATAATTTCCTAAAAGAAAAATATTGGTAATTTTTTATTAAATGTTGATGTCAGAGATAGAAGAATGAACAAGAAACAATGACTGCTCCAAAGCTAATAGAGCATTGGGTAGGCACGGGAGAGGTGGAGAGATTCAAACAAACCAGTTCAGAACTTGTCTGATGTTACTTCTTACCACAATTTTCTCATACCTTAGCCATATGAACTTTCTTCCTTTTCCTCAAAATATATCAACTATATCCTATGTCATTTCTCATTTCTTGTGTATGGAATGTTCTTTTTTCTTGTTTTATGTTAGGCTCTTTCAGAAGTAGACCCAGAGATGAGGACTCAAGTGTAGGTAATGCCTTATTGGGAAGGAAGGCTCTGGGGAGATGCTCCTCCCCACTGGAGCATGAATTGCATCAGAACAAAAAACTGGACTTTTGTATTTTCATACTATTTAGTCTTCAGCTTTGGGTGCCTGAGGAAGAGGTGTAGAGGTCAGTAAATATATTGTCCCAGGCACTCAGCTCTCTACATCTAAGGGAATTCCTCTAAAGAAGGTGTGATACTGTAATTTATAAGAAATATATATCTGGTCTTCATCCCTCTTCCTGGCACAGAGTTCCCCAAACCCTGGAATTTCCTAATAAATGTGATGAAGTTATCTTGATATTCATAGCAACCTCTTTCAACCACACCTGAGTTTATGTTAGTGAAGTGACTTTCAGAGTGTAACACTGTGGGAGCTGGTCACCATAGGAACTAACCATGGGATTAGAGGGTTAGAACTTCCAATTTTACCTCTAGCCTCCAGGGAGGGGAGAGGAGCTGGAGATTGAATGAAATTACTGACGTCCAGTGACTTAATCAATCATGCCTATGTAATGAAGCCTCTGTAAAAAACCAAAAGGTTGGGATTTAGAGAGCTTCCACATTGTCAAACATATGGAGAATCATAGTGGCTGCCCAGAGAGTGAGAAAGCTCTGTGCCTCTTCCTAGATGCCCTTGCCCTATGCACCCCTCCCAACCAGCTTTTCCTGAGTTAGAGCCTTTTATAATAAACTGATAATCTTGTCAATAAAATGTTCTCTGAGTTCTGTAAACCACTCTAGCATATTAATCAAACAAAGGGGAATGGTGTGGAGGTTCTTGGAACTTCCATTTATATCCACTTGGTCAGAAGTCAGGTGAAAGCCTGGACTTAGGTTTGGTGTTTGAATTGAGGGTGGAGTGGGGAGCAGTCTTGTAGGACTGAGACTTTAACCTGTGGTATCTGACGTTATCTCCAGGTACAGACTGTCAGAATTGAGTTAATTGCTTGGTAGTGTGGAAAAAAACCAGTCTGGAATTGGTGTCAGAAATTGGCGGTTTCTGCTCTGAGCCATATGTGTGGTTAAAATACTAGGAAGCTGGGCTATGGGCCCTGATCCAAGGACACCATGCATTTCTGCAGGGTGTACTCTCTCACTGTCTTTGTTCCACATTTTAAAAATAATTTGTTTTACTCCCCTTCTGAAGGTATGCACTCATACCTTCTATCCATAAAGCAAGGGATCACGTTATGTTTTCATCATAGCACTCAGTCTAGCATTATATTATATATTTCTTTAAGATTCGCTGTCTCTCCCACTAACCCTGTCCTCCTTACCTCATTATAATGTAAGCTCCATGAGGGTAAGGCCTCTGTTTTGTTGAGTTTTGTATATGCAGCACCTAGATCAGTAGGATGAAAATTATTTAAACAATTGTTAGATGAATAAATAAATGGACTATGGTAGCACAAAAGTACCACATTACAGTTTCAGGGGTCGGTTCAAGTCTTGTTAGAGAAAACTTCCAAGATTTTTCTGAGTTTTAGAAATCAGATAGGAATGGGAGATATATATATATATATACACACATATATATATATTATAATATATATATTAGATAAATGTATATAAAAATGTATATAAAAGCGAATGTAACTAGGTAGCATGTTAGTTAGTAATAATTACCATGGAGGTACACAAAGCAGAGGAAGTGAGAATGGGGGTCCCAGAGGGTGGACCTTGCTTTATCATTCAGTCTTGTAAGAGAAGGCTCATTAGTAAAGTGACATTTAAAGAGAAGATAGAAAGGAAATAAGTACTCCATGGTTGAGGGAACACATGGTAGAACACCAAGACATGGGGATATGCTTAATGTGTTTGAGGAAACAGCAACAAAAGCAGTGGCTGCACTGAAGGAGAGGAGGAAATGGCAAGAGACTGACTGAGTCAGAGTGAAAGTAGAGGTTTGTGAGCCAGTGTAATGCCTTTAGATTGTAGTCTGAGTGAAAGGGAATGTTATGATAATTGACTTTCTCTGCTTGACTTATTGGAAGAAGGAAAAGAAAAGTGAATTGAGGGAAATCGGAGGGAGAGATGAAACATGAGAGACAATGGACTCTGAGAAACAAACTGAGGGTTTTGGAGGGGAGAGGGGTGGGGGAGTGGGTGAGGCTTGTAGTGGTTATTATGGAGGGCATGTATTGCATGGAGCACTGGGTGTGGTGCATAAACAATGAATCTTGGAACACTGAAAATATAAAATAAAATGAAATAAAGGGAATGTTATGAGTGAAAGGCATGACCTGATATAGTTAAAAACATTTTCAAGCTTCTATATTGAGATTTTTTTGAAGGAACGAGTTGTGAAGGGACTGCTCAGTGGAGCGATTATAATAGTCTAAGAATGTGCTGTTGGCTGGGGTCTCGTTTGTGGCAGTGTAAGTGAGGAGTAGCAAGGAAACACCAGAGTCAGCAGGAGTTGCTTGCTAACCGGTGGTTGCAGAGTAGGAGGAAGAGAGGAAGTGGAGGTTATCTGCAAGTTTTTGGCCTGAGCAACAAAAAAGATGTGGCCATTTACAGAGATGGTGAAGGTAAAGTTTTCTGGGTAGATATCAGAGGTTCACTTTTACTCAGAGTGTGAATCCAATATTAAGTCAAAAATTAAAACTTTAAAAGTATCAAGCCTGATCCTTAAACCAGTGGTCAGGTCTACTAATACTATTACTACGTTGGGAAGAGAGCCAAGCTGGGAGCACAGTGCACCTCAAGGACCAATGGAAGAAGGTAATGTAAGTGCATTATGTTCTTACCATTTGATCCTTATGCCCCAGAAGTTAAATGCTCTGTCAGCCTAGACCTCTAGCAGGTTTCAGTTGACTAGCCCAAGAGTTGTGTGTGTTGGGAAGCAGGTGAGGGCAGGAATTACTCTTCTTGAATTCCTTATAGCTCCAAAACAGAACTGGTGCTGAAACTGTACTGCTAAGCCTCAATTTTATCAGAAATATGGACACTCTGAACCAAATAAAAAACAGCTGGATACAGTTTTAAAACACAAACCAGAATTTTTGGAGGAGATACAAGGGGAGGCTTTGGTAAACTGTGAGTGGTGGGCATGGAGATGTATTTATGTTATCTTACATACCTAAAAATGTTTTGAAGTTTTTTTTTAATAAAAAGTCCTTTAATCTAAGATGTTTTCAGATATATACACCCCACTATACATAGATACATATAATGTTTCCTTTGTTGAAAATTAGACACAAGCAAAAGGTTCTGTAAATGAGCTTTATCAACTCTTATATCAATAGATTATTTTCTTGCCAGTTCCCCACTTATTTTTTTCTTTTAATATATCTTAGTTGGGTCACTAAAACTGTACCGTATGTTTTCTTTTTCCAATAATATAAAAAGTTATGTTTGCATGGATAAGCAGCCGTCTGCACTTAAATCTTGCTTTTCAGTGCCAAACATATCTAATTTTCTTAGTTGTTTTCATCTTACAGTTTCCCAAATATCTACATACTAGAATTCTGGTGCTTTTCTCTATTTATCTGATTATTAGCTACATAGAATGAGAATTTAGCTTGCTTATCTAATACTCCCACTTTCCTTCCTTTCAATTCCAATATATTTTTATTGCTATTTCAGTTTCTCAATTTGTCTATTTTCAAAAAAAATCTGAACATTTTTATTTTGTATTTGACTAAATCAAGACCATGTCTCTTAAAGCCCACTCTCTAAGAAGAAATGATTAACACAGTTATATTCTGTAACTATAAATGCAGATTAAAAATGAGATTTAATTTTCACCATTGGAAATAGATTTCCTCATCCTCTTTTTACTCAGATAATTTATTTTAGAACACCTGCAATTTTAAGTACTTTCTCCTCTCCTTGAAATATATGTAAATTCTTTCGAAGACTAAGCAAGCCCTTTGTAAGCTTATGACCTAGGAATGTGTTGAGGACCTAGAGGCTACATTTTTGAGACATAATCATCAATATCTCCCTTTCTGTGGGAAGGTAGGAGCCTAATTTCAGTGAGCACCTTGCTCCAAATTGCAACATAATCTCCTGCCATAACAATGTGAGAAGTTTGGTTTTCCTTTGGATAATGCCAATTAGCTAACACAGATGGTCACCCCAATTAGCTAACACAGATGGTCATCAGTTAAAGTTAGGATGAATTATGTATCACAAATGGTGTTGTTCTATAACCTCTCACTTGAGGACTAGTTATTGTTTATCTTGACAATATGTATATGTTGTATCTCCTCAGATATATAAGAAAGTGATTTTTTTTCCCTGTTTTTGCACTCTCTTAGTGTATTGCCTATGGTATGTATCACAGTTTGGTTTAATACTTAATTAGTAACAAAAGTGATTTTTTTTTCCCCCACTACCTTTGTGGAGAGATGTTTGGGTTAGGAGAAGATTTTGTTTTCGATTGTATTTTTCAAAACTTTCTATTGAGGTTTCCTCCCTCCTATACTTTATTTCTGTTATATATGAGCTTACCTCTATATTATGAGCATTGGTGACATTTATATTATGATAATCATACTTAAGTCTCCATGCTTTGTATATTGGTTGATTATTTCAGTCAAAAATGTGTACACAATGTCTTCATTATTGTGATTGTGTAAATCCTATTCACAGCAGAGCATAACTCACTGTGCTTAAAAATAGTTATCTGGGGGCACCTGGGTGGCTCAGTCATTAAGTGTCTGCGTTTGCCTCAGGTCATGATCGCAGGGTGCTGGGATGAAGACCAGCATCAGGCACCCTGCTCGGTGGGAAGCCTGCTTCTTCCTCTCCCACTCTCCCCTGCTTATGTTCCCTCTCTCACTGTGTATCTCTCTCTGTCAAATAAATAAATAAAATCTTTAAAAAAATAGTTATCTGGAATTTTAAATTGCCATTTCCCATATATTTACTTTATTCATAGCCTTCATTTTTTCTAAATTTCACAGTCAGTCAGTCAGTATTTCAGGTTTTTCTCTGTCTTCCCCTTTTGAGATTGCACATTTATCTGCTCCCATCTGACTGCCAGTTCCACAGACCTGTTGTGTGGTCCTTAACCTGGATCATGCTTTAGCTGTTCCTGCTTTCCTCTGGTTCCCATGATTCCACCTTTTTTTTTTCTCCCTCATTTTTGCTGGATTTCACCAATATCCAATAAGCATGTCTGGGAGGCAAATCTCCCAAGTCCTTTCTTGTCTGAAAATGTCTTTATTCTAGCCTAATATTAAATTTATACCTTGGTTGTAGGATCCAGATGAAACATAATTTTCTCTTAGGTCTTTGGAAGCATTGCCCCATCTTCTTGAAACATTCAGTGTTTCTGCTGAACAGTCATTCTACTTTGCAGGTGATCTGCTTTTTTATTTTTGGGAAGAATAAACATCCATAACTTTGTTCTTTGAATTCTCTCCAGGGAGTCCACCATTTGTATTGTCTTTAGTCTGCTTCTTTGTTCTTTTCTCTGGTCTGTTATACTTGACTTTTAGTCACTAAGAAGTAATTTGTATTCAGGGATAATAGATCTAAGAGATTAAAGCCAAAATTTCCTGGTAGTTAGTCTGGCTACAAGAGTAATAGAGTCATATCTTTTAAAAATATTAAAGTCAGTTTCATTTTTTTTTTTTATTATTTACTCATTTTGAAGTAGTTTAGTAATCAATTCTTGGAGTCAGAATTCAGAGCACCTAGTAGGGATGGCAGATTACCTGCACTTAATTTCCCTTCCTTGAATCAGCTGAAATAGGAAAACAAAAGAACCCCTAACAGTGTACAAACTAAAAAATAAGAGTCATACCGTCCAATAGATTATAAAAGATATTTACCGGAGAGTAAAATTTAGATTAAATCACTGAGATTTGGCAAGCAACTCCCAGATCCCACCATAGTATAACATTCTCTAGAAGAAAGCGAGAGAGGCCAGAAAACATCTATCAGTACACACATGCGTGCGCGCGTGCACACACACACACACACACACACACACACGAAGGAAAATGGAAGAAATAAGAAAAGGAAAGAAATGTAACGTTTTGCTGATAGACCACCAGAAAAAAAGGCAAATAGCTTAGAGTTGATTTAGTATGGCAGAAGAGGAGACATGCGAATGTGAAACATAGCCATGAAGCTGCTGACCACAATTATGTAAGCAGAAAACTCTTGAAAATTCTTAAACACAAAACTAAAATGCTTATAGCCACTAGGATCCGGGCTGGGCTCAAGCGTGTAAAAGCTGAATTCTTTGAAACTGAATTCTTCTGCAGACCAAGGAACAAATGCAATTTAGTGATAAAATATGAAAATGAAAATAGTAAACCCAAACTGAAGCTGCTCAGTTTATTTAGCACCTCATTCTGCTACCTCTGAGCAAATAAATAACTCAAAAGCGACTATAAATTAACATTCTTCTGTCCTACAACTCAAATTCTAAAGATAGAGTTAATTCAGTGTCCAATCTTAAAATAAAGCATACTTCAGCCTTACTTTTCATGGGAAACATAGCCAAACAAATAAAAGTAGTAGAAAATATCTGAATCAAATTTGCCAATAAATAATTTTAAGAAAGTGGAGTATAGCATAAACAAAAGGTAGGTCTCATCCAGACGTTTGGAAATATATTGCTTCCCACAAACCAAAGCATACCTAAAAACTCTTAATTGGAAAGAATGTGAATTTTCAGAAAAAGAAGAGAAATTAAGAGATGAAAAAATAAGAGCTAAGATAGAGGACATAAAAAAATGGCAGGAAAAAAAAAAGTGAAGGTATTAGACAGAAAAGAAGCAATTACAGGAATAAAACCCTTATTAGAAGCTGTTAAAAGCTATCGATGACATTATTTAGAAATAATTTGGTGGAAAAGAACAGAGATAAAAGTTAACCCACAGAGAAGTTGATAGAAGAACCAGAAAATGGCTAATCAATATATGCATAGTTGACATTTGTGAAGAAAAGTGTAGAACAAATGGAGCAAGCAAAATAAAGCAAATTTAGAAGATATCTTTAGTAAATAACTAAATCAGTCCATAGAAAGGGTTTATATGCCAATATAATAATTAGAAAAAATATTGAGATTATGATACATCCTGGAAATTGGACTCTGCATTGAAAAAGAATCCTAAAAGCTTCCTGGAAGAATTAGTACATCATTTACAATGGAAGAAACACACCATGGAAAAATTTAATAGATAAGAAATCATGCTTCAAGCGGTTGGATAAAACATTGGTTATGTAATAAAAGATGTTTTGTCAAAGGTTAATTATTTAAAGAAAAACATTGAATTCCCAACTTACTTTCATTAGCAAGTACTACAAGTTGATGAAAATTACTTTAAAAAATGAAAATATAAAAGAATAAAAAAACCCAGCAATTTTGTAAAATTATTTTTACAAATGAAATTATAAAAGACCTAGCATGAAAAAAGGCAGAACAATTTTTAAAAATTTATTAAAATTTTTTTTAACTTTATTAAAAAATTTTTTTTAAAGTAAGCTCTCTGCCTAATGTGAGGCTTGAACTCACAACTCTGAGATCAAGGGTCGCATGTTCCACCAACTGAAACAGCCATTTGCCCCAGGTTGAACAAATTTCTATGTGAAGCAATTTTCTTTGAGAAGGACTGAAGTGAGGTTCTTTAAAATACAATGTAATAACCTGAAGCTAAAAGTGAAGAAATAGATTTGATGGCAGAATCTTTAAAAATATTACAAATGATAGAAAGTTCTGTAAACAAATTTAGTAGACTCACAGAAATGCTATCTGTCTCACAAATGCATTTTCACAAATAGATGTAGAAATCTTACAAATAATGATGTATTATATGTTGGCTAACTGAAAAAAAATGAAAAAAAAGTGAAAGAGATGCAAAAAACAACAGAAAGTCAATATGAATGAATAAGACATGGAAGAAAAATATACAAATGACTGGGCAGCATAAAATTATTTAGCAACCTTCATTTGGCCAGGCGGCTAAAGAATAGAAAACAAGTAGAGGATCTCATGAAAGATTTAGGGACCAGACATGGATTTTACACTATTTCCACCAACATTTCCTTTTTGGAAATTGATCACATGATCCCACCCAGATGCACTGGATCTGCAAAGTGTAGTCTTACTGTGTGCACAATGAAAATGCCAGTTTTGCTGAAAATATAACTTTTTTTTACATGCCATTTCATTCTAGGGATTTATTTTTGGGTAATTCTCTACATGTGAATAAGGCAGTACATAAACAATACTAGAAATAGAATTTTTAATTTTATCCATTGGAGTAAATTTTAAGTAATAAACCTTAGTATTCCTAATTCCTGGTACACTATATAGAAATGAAAAGGAGGCAATAAATTTATGTGCTCTGAAATGGAATATAGAGATACTGTTGAGAAGAAATAATTGTGAAAGAATATATACCATGTGATCCCCTTAAACTAGGATTATAGAGAGTGAGAGAGACCACATTTACAAATTTAGAAATTTGTCATCTTTCTTCCCTTTGATAACATCTCTTAGATGAAAGGCCTTATAATTACTTTGTGTAAAATATATATGAAAACTAGTCTAATTCATTCTTTTTATGGCTGTTATCATCACCATCAAGAGTATGATAATGATGTATCCGATGATATAAAACTTATTTTTAGTTCATTTGAAATTTACTGGGAGGAAATGAGAAAATATTTTTATAATATATAAAAGAGACACTTTTTAAATTTAAGAGAAATAAAGTGACCTTTTCACAGTCACATGGTTACTAAGTGGTGACAATTACCCAGCTTTCTGAGCTGATAGTGTAGGGAGTGCTTTGAATAAGTGCTTTGTTAAGAAACAGCTATAAATATCCATTGATGAAAATCTTCAAGTTTATTCGATATTACTGTAATCAGAAAGTACATTTCTGAAAAAAAATTAAAAAAACATGAAACTATGTGTCAAAATTTGATTTTGATAGTTGCAATAATTGTATCCCCAACCCAACTCAGTTTCTGGGGAATAGGTGCTTTACTCTAACTTCTCTAAGAATTGAGTCCTTCTGCACTTGATCTTAGCCAAAAGGCCGAGAAGTGATAAGAATTGAGTCCTTTGAACTTAAATTTTTATTTAAAGTTGTTAGTGTTAGGAGGTACCATGCTAATTATTTTGACGTATTTTCAACTCCACTAAAAAAAAAACAACATGTGTTTTTAGCCAATCAATCAACATTTAGAGATAAAAATCCTGTTTGTACCAAGCTCATGCTTTTCTGTCACTTTTTAACAATTCCATTCTTTGCTGGGACCCTATGTCGACATCAACAGTCTATCACTCAGAGCCTTTTAAGCACCTATTTGCAGATGGCATTATAGTTGGTGGTATTCAGAGTAAGTTAAAACTTAATGGATCTTGCATTTGAGGAGTTTAAAACAGAAAATGGAATAGTAAGCTAGACAAAAAGTGAGAATTATAAATTTAAGAGGGTGACAGACTGTGTTCAAATTAAAAAAAAAACCCTTGCTTTTAACAAAATACAGGTTTTCAGAACATTAGGCTACAGGTCTAATGCTTCAAAGTTGGGGAGGAGGCTGGGGAAGATTTTGAAAGCTTGTTTTCCTAAATGTACGGCAAACTGAACTTGCATGGGATATTTTTTCCTTATGTAACTGTGTCCTAAACTATTTCAATCATTGGCAGATCTAGACAACTCTTCATTAGCTATTTTAGAGACTAGAAAGACTTCTGGAGATATGATTATTAGGTAGAATATGCCTATTATGGTGGCTGAGAGTGTAGATGTAATTCTGGGGAGCCTCACAACTCCAGAGCTGTCTTTACTTCTTTCAGCTCTGCCAGATTCATCCCTCTCCATGTGATCAGCAAATTGCCACTTGTGCCTTGCTCTGTACTTTGCTAAATTTGATAATAAGACTATTTCCCTTCCAGCCGAGATTTTTGCCGATTACTTAAAAATATTATTTCCTTAAAAAAATCCTTCTATTTTTAACCACACAACTTTTCATACTTGAATAATTAAGAAAAACTATTCAGAGATAACTCTCTTATATTTTTGCTGCATTTAAAAATGTATTTTGGGGATTTGAATTTTCACAAGATTGAAAAGAAGAAGCAGAGGTAGTGATTATTAACTACTTGCCTTTTTTCCTCTTTTTTTCAAAGTATAACATTGTATATAATAGATCTTCTCCTAAACTATAATTTTATTTAGATGTTTATTCCCCAGAAAGATTTTTCAGTTATCTTGAAGTGAGCCTAGTTTTGTGAAATGATTCACTGGCTTTCAGGCAGCTCTGGACTAGGTTATGCATGCATGGATCAGAAGTTGCTGTAAAGAAAACACTGATACCTTGAAGAATGAGGTCAGGTATCCTGAAATAAAAATGAATAAAAACACACATTTTATAACTATGTCAGTCATTAAATAATTATTCCTAATACAATGTATAATTTTGGATCATCTTCCATTGAAAACTCTGCTTTTTGTGGAAGTCAGTGTAGAATTAAAATGTTTTAGTGGTTTATTCTTATTATATTTTTTTAATTATATGCCAGAGTTTCTGGAATTAATTTTAAGTAAGATTTGAATTTATGACTTAGTTACTTATTTTTAACATTTATTTATTATGTAGGTTACTTAACAATAAAGAAATAATTAAGTCCTGAGAAGCTGTATGTATGGACTGTCCTCTCCTAGAAACCTTTCTCTAAAGGGGTTCAGTCTACAGCAATAGAGCTGGAAATGGAGCAAAGTGACAGTCTCTTGGACCTGGGATGATTTCAGACCTAGAGTCTCAATGAGAACAGTATCAGCCTCAAAGTAATGAAAATTTGTTCTTGGAGAGGAAAGGGTAAAAAATTGTTTTTATTACAGTGGTATGTGGCCATCTAAAACTCAACTGTATCCTACAGAGTCTTATTTCTCAGTAGTTTCTTTCATGGGATTTTCTTGGGTATCACATAAATGGCATTGACATTAAGTTCTTAGAAGATGTGTAAAATGTTTGCGAGATCATTGCTACAAAATTATAGTGAATAGATAGTGCCACTGGATGACTTTATGTCAGTCACTTGCTCCATCTAGAAGTCTTATATGGGAAGACACTTTTAGGTGCCTTTTGGCTGCCATTGTCTGCTTTATGGATCTGGTGGTTTATGTTTTGATTCTCAATGCTTTGTGGCTGGTTCTAGAAATTGAATAAAAAATAGCTTATTTTATTCATTCATTCATTCATTCATTTATTTATATATTTTAAAAAGAGTTTTTATTTATTTATTTGACAGAGAGAGAGAGTGAAAGAGGGAACACAAGCTAGAGGAGTGCAAGAGGGAGAAACCCACTCCCTGCTGAGCAGGGAGCCTGATGCAGGGCTCCATCCCAAGACCCTGGGATCATGACCTGAGCAGAAGGCAGACACTTAGCGACTGAGCCACCCAGGAACCCCTACTTTATTTTATTTTTAATTTTTATTTATTTGACAGACAGAACACAAGCAGGGGGAGCAACAAAAGGAGAAGCAGGCTCTTCACTGAGCAGGGAGCCCAATGCGGGGCTCGATCCCAGGACGCTGGGATCATGACCTGAGCCAAAAGCAGATGCTTAATTGACCAGGCCACCCAGATGTCCCCCAAATAGCTTATATTTGATTATTTAATATTACAGCATTATTCAACCCAGAATTAGTTACATTAAGTAATAAAAAGAGAGAAAAATATAATATCTGAATGACTATCAGATTTCCAGCAGATCAAAAGTTATTTTATCATATAAAGCAAAAGTTTAAAGTTAAGTTCACTAAAAGTAATTTTTAAGCAATTAATTTAGTTTTTCTACTGTTTATGTTGCTGGAAAATAAGTTTTGAATTATTAATTTTAGAATTTTCATTACATTGCTATTCTGTATTTATATATGCTCCTAGTTTGCATATATAATTTGATACAATTTGGTTAAGTAAATGAATTACATTAAAAATTAGTCAGCATAAACAATATTATGTTAGTAGGATTTACATTTTAAAATTTTTACTTTAAAATTTTTAGTCATTCTTGGTCCTGCATTGAATAAAAAGAATAATCTGTATATTATACTTTTTTATATATACAACTCAAATAGACATGAATTATGTCAACAGATATATAATATGTCTATGGTAGTAGAATATCATGGGGGGAAATTAGGAATAAATGTCTATAAAAGCCACTATGGAAGGTAATAATGAGAAAAATGTTGGGAAATGGATGTGGGAATACAGGCATTAGGTATTAGTTCTAGCTACACAGAAGGTCTTAGGTAACACATAGAATGTTAGGTTAGAATAAACATTGTACCAGATTCCATAATGTGGAAAAGACAAGGTAGGAATCAGTAAAAACAGAAAACACTAAATTCCAAGTAAAATAGAATATAATAACCTCAAGGTAAACTCAGTCATGATGAGTAGAACCTTATGAGTGGACAGGAATTTCTGTGTCTAGATTTAAATACACTTTATGTTGATTTCAGAACTTTTTTTCTAAGCTCCAGACTAACCTTACAGACTTTGATGCCTCAGAGATGTTTAAGATTTGGTTTATCAGAGACATTTCAAACTTTAAGATTGAACTCTATTATGATCCTTTCCTCTAACTCTTTCCTCCCTTGTTCTTCCCTTGACTTTTCCACCCCAGAATTTTGCAGGAATATTCAACTAATTGCTTAAACCAGTAGCTGGATTGTTCAGTTATCCTTGATTCTTTCTGTTACTTCAATCCCATATGAAATTCAGCAAGTATTTTTGTTATGATAGTACTTGTCTCAGACATTATCACCTCTTTCATGGTTCCCAAAAGAACCATGTAGTCTCCCTTTAATGCTCATCTTCTGGCAACCATTTCTCCATTGATAATCAGAGTTATACGAATACAACTTAATAGTCACAGTTTAATTTCTTCAGTGGTTTTCATTGCAACTAAACCCAATCCTAATTCATTACTATGTGTTCTGAGTTCCTTCATGATTTGGTCCTTGATCTCTCCAAACTCTTATTTTGCTACTTTTTCCTTTTCACCCCCAAGCTGTAGTCAAATTGTTATTCTTTCAATTCCTTGCATAAACCTAGTTCTTTGTGGCTTTCAGGCTTTTGCTTAGGTTGTTTGCAGTGCCTGAAATATTCTTTCCTGCCACACTGTTTGAAGAGGTATCCATTTTTGTCTTTGAAGTCTCAGCCATAAAGTCACCTTTTCAGACTATTCTGCTGACAGAGGTTCTCACATTCATTTCATTGTTTTTTCTAGATCAGCGTCTAGTTTGTTCTTTATATCACTTACCAACACAAATGGTCATTTTTACTCACTTGTTTACTTGTTTTTAGTATATCTCCTCCACTAAACTGAGAGCTTCCTGAAATCAGGATTCTTTTCTTTCATTCATTTTGCATCACTGGCACTTAGCTCCTAATATATTCCATGTAGGAAACCAATAAATATTTATTTAAAAATTCCTCTTAAGATGAGCACTGAAAGGTTATGTAATCCTACTTCAAGACTTATTAAAGAAAAGAGTTTGGAGGTATAAGGGACCATTGACTTATCTGAGTTTCTAGAAATTTATATATATATTTTTTGCCATTTTAATTAAGTTTTTAGTTAACAAACTGTTATTTTAGATTCAGGTATACAGTATGGTGATTTAACAATTCTGTACATCATCCAGTGCTCATTATGGTAAGTGTACTCTTTTTTTTTTTTTTTAAAGATTTTGGTTATTTATTTGACAGACAGAGATCACAAGTAGGCAGAGAGGCAGGCAGAGAGAGAGGGGGAAGAAGGCTCCCCGCTGAGCAGAGAGCCCGATGTGGGGCTTAATCCCAGGACCCTGGGATCATGACCTGAGCTGAAAGCAGAGGCTTTATCCCACTGAGCCACCCAGGTGCCCCGTAAGTGTACTCTTTAATCTCCATCACCTATTTCTCTTATTCTTCCAACCCTCTCCCCTCTGGTAACCATTAGTTAGTTCTCTATAGTTAAAACTCTGTTTCTTGGTTTGTTTGTTTCTTTTTTTTTCCTTTGCTCTTTGGTTTTGTTTCTTAAATTCCACATATGAGTGAAATCATATGGTATTTGTCATTCTCTGACTGACTTCACTTATCATTATATTCTCTAGCTCCATCTGTGTTGTCACTAATGCCAAGATTTCATTCTTTTTCATGGCTGAATAATATTCCATTGACACATGTGCACATACACACACATGCAACTTCTTTATCTGTTCATCTATTGATGGATGCTTGGGCTGCTTCCATAATTTGGCTATTTCAAACACTGCTGCAATAAACACTGGGTGCATGTATCCCTTTGAATTAATGTTTTGGTACTTTTTGGAATACCTAGTAGTGTAATTATTGGATTGTATGATAGTCCCATTTTTGACTTTTTGAGGGACATTCATACTATTTTCCACAGTGGCTCCAGCAATTTGCACTCCCACTAACAGTGTATGAGTGTTCCTCTTTCTCCACATACCCTCCAATACGTCGTGTTCTATTTTTTATTTTAGCTGTTCTGACATATGTGAGTTATTTCATTAGTTTTGATTTGCATTTCCCTGGTGATGAGTGATTTGAGCATCTTTTCATGTGTCTTTTGGCCATATGTGTGTGGTCTTTGGAGAAATGTCTGTTCATGTTTTCTTCCCATTTTTAAATTGAATCACTTGTTTTCTGGATGTTGATAATATAAGTGATTTATATATTTTCAATACTCTTTATCAGAGATGTCATTTGCAAACATTTTCCATTCTGTATATTGTCTTAGTTTTGTTGATTGTTTCCTTTGCTCCACAGAAGCTTTTTATTTTGTTGAAGTCCCAATAGTTTATTTTTGCCTTTGTTTCTTCCCCTCGTGAGACGTACATAGAAAAAAATTGCTGTGTTCAATGTGAGAGAAATTACTGCCTATGCTCTCTTGTAGGATTTTTATAGTTTTAGGTCTCACATTTAGTTCCTTCATCCATTTTGAATTTATCTTTGTGTGTGGTATAAGCTAGTGGTCCATTTTCATTCTTTTGCATGTTGCAGTTAAAGTTGGAGAAAGCTTTTTCCCATTGCATATTCTTTCCTCCTTTGTCAAAAATTAATTGACCATATAAATGTGGGTTTATTTCTGGGTTTTCTATTCTGATCTGTTGATCTATGTGCCTATTTTTGTGCCAATATCCTGCTGTTTTGATAACTAGAGCTTGATAACATAAATTGAAACCTGGAATTGTGATACCTCCAGTTTATTTTTCCTTTTCAAGATTGTTTTTGCTATTTTGGGTCTTCTGTGGTTCCACACAAATTTAGGATATTTTTTCTAGTTCTGTGAAACATATGTTGATATTTTGATAAGGATTGCTTCAAGTGTGTAGATTGCTTTGGGCATTAGGCACATTTTAATGATGTTTGTTCTTCCAGTCCATGAGCATGTAATATCTTTCCACTTGTTTGTGTCATCTTCAGTGTATTTAATCAGTGTTTTATAGTTTTCAGATTATAGGTCTTTCACATCTTTGGGTAAATTTATTCTTAGATATTTTATTATCTTAAGTGCAATTTTAAAATTGATTGCTTTCTTAATTTTTCTGTTGCTTCATTATTAGTTATGAAATGCCACAGATTTCTGTATGTTGATTGTGTATCCTGAAACTTTACTGAATTTATTTACAGTTGTAGTAGTTTTTTGGTGGAGTCCTTGGAGTTTATATATATATATATACAAATAGCAAAATATTTTACTTATTTGCCAATTTGGATGCCTCTTATTTCCTTTTTCATGTCTGATTGCTACAGCTAGGACTTTCAGTACTATGTTAAATAATGGTGGTGGGATTGGACATTCCTGTCTTATTCCTGACCTTGGGGGAGATGCTCTGTTTTTCATCATCGAATATGGTGTTAGCTGGGTTTTTCATATATAGCCTTTATCATGTTGAGGTATATTCCCTTTAGACCTACATTGTTGAGAATGTTTTTTTTTAATCATGAATGGATATTGTACTTGTCTAATGCTTTTTCTGCGTCTGTTGAAATGATTATATTATTTCTATTCTTTCTCTTATTGATGTGCTGTATCACATTGATCAACTTGCAAATATTGAATTACCCTTGCATCTTGGGAATAAATCCCACTTGATCATGGCAAATGACTTTTTAAATTTATGATTGGATTTGGTTTGTTAATATTTTGTTAAGGATTTTTGCATCTATGTGTGTGCATTTATTACCATTTTGTTACTTGTTTTAAGTTGTTTTTGTAGTTCCTCTCTGTTCCTTTCTTCTCTTCCTTTCTTTCATGAGTAGTTGGCTTTTTTAGTGAAATATTTGGATTTCTTACTCTTTATATTTTGCATATCTATTATCTTTTTATCAGTGGTTACCATTCAGTTTATGTATAATATATTCTGCATATAGCAGTCTATATTAAGCATTCTATAGTATGATAGTTATTTAATTTTGAACTCATTCCTTACTCCTCTCCCTTCCATGTTTCATATATGTGGTATCATATTTTTCATCCTTTTATTGTCTCTCTCAGCTGATTTTTACAAAAATACTTAGTTTTTTTGCTTTTGTTCTTATTTTTCTTACTTGTATAATTTTTTATTTTTCACTCACAGAGTCCTCCTAAACATTTCTCTTAGGGCTGTTTTAATGCTGATGAAGTCTTTTAACTTTTGTTTATCTGGGAAACTATTTATTTCTCCTTCTATTCTGAATGCTAGTCTTGCTGATAGAATATTCTTGGCTGCAGATTTTTCCCATCTTTCAATCAATCAATTTATATTTATTTTAAAGATTTATTTATTGATTAGAGAAAGAGAGAGTGCAAGTGAGTGTGGTGGGGAGGGGCAGTCTCTTAAGTGTTATTTCTTTTTTTAATTTGTCAAGACCCTTACTGATGTCCTCCACCCTTTTCTGAAGTCCAGTGAGTGTCTTTATGATCACTACTTTAAATTCTTAATCAGGCATATTTCTTATTTCTGATAGATGTAAGATCTTAGATCTCCTGCTGTGATTTTATCTTATTCTTTCATTTGGCTTAGTCCTCTGTCTCCTCATTTTGCCTACCTCTGTGTGTCTCTGTGTTAGGAAAGTCAGCTAAGTCTTCTGCTCTTGAAAATAGTGGCTTTTTTAAAAAGATTTTATTTATTTATTTGACAGAGAGAGATCACAAGTAGGCAGAGAGGTAGGCAGAGAGAGGGGGGAAGCAGGCTCCCTGCTGAGCAGAGAGCCTGATGCAGGGCTTGATCCCAGGACCCTGGGGTCATGACCTGAGCTGAAGGCAGAGGTTTTAACCCATTGAGCCACTCAGGCACTCTGAAAATAGTGGCTTTTTGAAGAAGAGGTCTTGTAGTGACCTGCAGTAGTGTCCCCTGTTTACCAGAACCTTGCACTTCAAGGAAGTTTTCAACTGTGTGTTGCTTGTGTCCTGCTGATGTGTCTGAGTCACTTTTTCTTTCATTTCAGATGTCTGCGTTGATCCTCTACCTATTATGGGCAATGCTTGGTCTCTGTAGTGCTAGTGAGACCTAGGCAGTCCTGCTCTGAGGTGGTGTTACCACAAGAGGGCTTGGATTTTGGGAGGCAGTGTTGCAAAATTTGTGCTGAAACACTACTCCTAGGCCAGATCCCCTAAAGCACAGAGGCAGGGGCGTGGGGTGGGGTGGGGGTGGTGGGGTTGGGGGTGGTGCTTGCACAGCATTTGTGTGCAGGGTGGCTGGGCAGGGTACATGTGCTATGTTGGCAAAATTCATGCTGATCCCAGAGCAGAGGCTGGGGGTTTGGAGTGGGCAGAGCACACTGCTAACTGGTTAGATAGGAAGTATCTTTTGAGTGTTGCCTCCAGCAGGTGGCTGTGTTTTTATGCTGGGGTCTGGGGGGCTGGAAAATGATGCCTACCCCCTCCTTTGTTCTCAGAGAAGTCCTCCAACAGACTCTGAAATCAGTATAAGCAGATCTTACTTCACTTTGCCCCAGCATTGTGCAAACTGTCCCTTCCATGTTGTTTCTCTGTGGGCTTTTTCTCTTAAAGGTTTGGGACCCAGCCATCACTGGCCCTCCTGGCCCTCCCAGTGCTGAGTCAGCTGACTTCTAAAGCTCCCATCTCCAAGTCAGGCTGGTTATACAAAATCAGGGATTCAGCACCTCTAGTTTTCATAGCCAGATAATATGAGTTTGTCTTTCCCATGGGAGCTCCTTGTTGTGAGGGAGAACCATTTCTTTCCCACTTCCCCCTAATGTGCCTGTGGCTCCCTTCCTCCTGTGGACAGCTCCAGACTACCAATTCTGCCCTTCCTAACCTCTCAAGTGCAGTTTCTCATCTATATTTAGTTGTGGAGTTTGTTCTGTTAGTTTTCAGATCACTCTGGGTTTATTTACACGAATGTGAGTGATATCTAATTGTGAATGTGGGACAGGATGAGCATAAGGTCCTTTTATTCCACTATCTTCTCAGGCTTCCAAAAGTTTATTTATTCAAATCAATACTGCATGATTGAGACAAAAAAGTGCAATGTGTTCATTCTGTGGTTTTTTTCCCCCTTTTCTACAGAGTGCAACCATGTAAAGACTTCATTATACAGTATTTTTGTGTAATGAATTGGCTTCATTACCAGAAAAGAAAATTTAAAATATTAGCTTCTTTATCACTAAGTTAAATGAATTATGGGTAAATGAATTTTTATAAAATTTCAAATCCTCAATTTCCTGTTTCTAGAATGGGAGAGTTTATATTGAAATATAGGATATATATTATATGTGATCAATTTGTGGCCTTCATTATGTGAAATTAATTAAATCAGTTTATGTTGTCCTCATACAGCTGATCAAGGTATTAAAAGAGGCCCATGCAGCGGCCAGTAGGAGAGATAGGCCTGACCAGTAAACACAGTATACAGAGGAGACAGGTGGTTTCAGTATGAATGCTCCATCAAGAATAATAAGGGCAGGGGTGCCTGGGTGGTGGAGTTGGTTAAGCATCTGACTCTTGGTTTTGGCTCAGGTCATGATTTCAGGTCATGGGATTGAGCCCCATGACTGTCTCCATGCTGAGCATGGAGTCTGTTTGGGATTTGCTTTCCTTCTGCCGCTCTCGTTCATGCATGCTCACTCTCTCTCTCTCTCTCTCAAATAGATAAACAATGTTAAAAAAAAAAAAAGTGTACTAAGGACAAATGCTCCAAACAGTGTTTTTTTTTTTCAAGATTTTATTTATTTGACAGAGAGAGGGATAGTGTGAGAGAGAACACAAGCAGGGGAGTGGGAGAGGTAGAAGCAGGCTTCCTACGGGGCTTGATCCTGGGATCATGACCTGAGCTGAAGGCAGACACCTAATGATTGAGCCACCCAGGTGCTCCCAAACAGAAGGTTTTGATTTGAAATTCATCTGTTCCTCCCAGGGATGGAATAGCACCACTAGTGTTATTTATTCAATCATGATTCTGTAGAACAATGCCAGGAGGTCAATTGATATATAATAAATATTAGAAAAATGTCTGAGCTTTTTTGGTGTCTGAACTTTTATTATTTTTATATTGCTTTTACAATTACTATCATTAAATAGGAACTTTGAGATAGTTATATTTATTTCAGAGAAACATGTTTTGTATAAATAATTGAGAGAATGACTGACCATATTTAAAGAAAGTAATCATTTAGAAATTTTTAAATAGAAATCAATACTAGAAATTTTCTTTAAGCTTGGACATTTGTGTACTAATTAAATTTTAAAGTCCAAAGAAGTGAGCAAAATTTTTCTCTTAAGTATTTTGTAAGAGCCTCTATTGCCTATATATTACATTATAGCCAACAGGTTTTGGTTTAAATCATAACAATTTGACCTTTCTTTTATTTTAAAAATACATATGATATTATCTATAAGTGACAAAGGTCTAAGGATAAAATACAACTATTATGTTGGGCTACTGTTAGTTTAAAAAATAAAAGGAAGAAAAATCATTTTGTAGGCTTTCTGATAAAAATTTTTAAAGGTTAGAATTTAAAGCTGGATTTTATTTGAAGATGTTTTTCTATAATATAAAATAATCAGGGTTATAAATCTCTAAAAAGGAAGCAATTCTATGATGAATCATTTAATATGTGATCAGTGTTTTAAAAAACAGGTGCATTCACCATCTATAATATAGATAGGCATATGTATAGATATGAGATTATAAAATTCCCTCAGGATATATTATACATAACTGCACATTTAAGTCTCCTGGAAACTGAGGAATCTGCCAGTGAAACTGAGGAATTCCCTGACATTAAGAAAATCAAGAAGATATCTAATAAGGAGGAGGAGTCAAGATGGCGGAGAAGTAGCAGGCTGAGGCGACATCAGGCAGCAGGAGATCAGCTAGATAGCCTATCAAACCATTCCAAACACCTACGAATCCAACAGGAGATTGAAGAGAAGAAGAACAACAATTCTAGAAACAGAAAATCGACCACTTTCTAAAAGGTAGGACCAGCGGAGAAGTGAATCCAACGCAATGGGAAGATAGAACCTGGGGGGAGGGGCCAGCTCCCGGCAAGCGGCGGAACAATGGAGCACAAAATCTGGACTTTTAAAAGTCTGCACCACGGAGGGACATCGCTCCAGAGGCTAAACTGGGGTGAAGACCTCACGGGGACAGCGTGGACTCAGGTCCTGCGGGGTCACAGAAGGATCGAGGTGTCTGGTGTTGCAGAGCTCACAGGTATTAGAGTGGGGAAGATGACTGCGGAAACAGAGCTGAGGAGTGAGCTCTCAACTCGGGGTTTCCTAGAGCTGTGGTCTGTGACACGGGCCGGTGCTCTGTGCGAGGGGTCCCCACAAGATCCGGGGAGACTCCAACCTGGGAGAGCTCAGGGATCTTCGGGGTTCGGAGACTCCAGGTGGGACTCTGCCAGAGACAGAGATGCTTGGTCACAGGCAGGGTGAGCTAGGAGCACAGCCAGAAGCCAGTGAGATGGAACTGATTACGCATGATTTTCTCCAAGTGCGGCTGAGGATGGGGAGACGGGAGTGATTAAGCGCTTTTCTCTGAAGGCGCACTGAAGACTGGGGCCCTGAGCTCTCGGCTCCTCTGAGCCGGAGATTGGGAGGCTGCCATTTTCATTCCTGTCCTCTGGAACTCTACGGAAAGCATTAAGGGAACAAAAGCTCCCGAAAGCGAACCTGAGAGGATTACTTAGCCCCTGGTAAGGGTGGTGCAATTCGCTGGGGCAGGGACACTTGAAAATCACTACAACAGGCCCCTCCCCCAGAAGATCAACAAGAAATCCAGCCAAGACCAAGTTCACTTAACAAGGAGAACAGCGGATTCTTATCTGGACAAAATGACAAGGTGGAAAAACTCACCACAAAAAAAAGAACAGGAGGCAGTACCGAAGGCTAGGGACCTAATCAATACAGACATTGGTAATATGTCAGATCTGGAATTCAAGAGGACGATTCTCAAGGTTCTAGCCGGGCTCGAAAAAGGCATGGAAGATATTAGAGAAACCCTGCTGGGAGAAATAAAAGCCCTTTCTGGAGAAATAAAAGAACTAAAATCTAATCAAGTTGAAATAAAAAAGCTATTAATGAGGTGCAATCAAAAATGGAGGCTCTTACTGCTAGGATAAATGAGGCAGAAGAAAGAATTAGTGATATAGAAGACCAAATGACAGAGAATAAAGAAGCTGAGCAAAAGAGAGACAAACAACTACTGGATCACGAGAGGAGAATTTGAGAGATAAGTGATACCATAAGACGAAACGACATTAGAATGATTGGGATTCCAGAAGAAGAAGAAAGAGAAATAGGAGCAGAAGGTATACTGGAGAGAATTATTGTAGAGAATTTCCCTAATATAGCAAAGGGGACAAGCATCAAAATCCAGGAGGTGCAGAGAATACCCCTCAAAATCAATAGGAATAGGTCCACACCCCATCATCTAATAGTAAAATTTACAAGTTTTAGTGACAAAGAGAAAATCCTGAAAACAGAACAGGACAAGAAGTCTGTAACATACAATGGTAAAAATATTAGATTGGCAGCAGACTTATCCACAGAGACCTGGCAGGCCAGAAAGAACTGGCATGATATATTCAGAGCACTAAACGAGAAAAACATGCAGCCAAGAATACTTTATCCAGCTAGGTTATCATTGAAAATAAGAGAGATAAAAAGCTTCCAGGACAAACAAAAACTGAAAGAATTTGTAAACACCAAACCAGCTCTACAGGAAATATTGAAAGGGGTCCTCTAAGCAAAGAGAGACCCTAAAAGTATTATCAGAAAGGAACAGAGACAATATACAGTAACAATCACCTTACAGGCAATACAATGGCACCAAATTCATATCTCTCAATAGTTACCCTGAACATAAATGGGCTAAATGCCCTAATCAAAAGACACAGGGCTTCAGAATGGATAAAAAAACAAAACCCATCCATATGCTGCCTACAAGAAACTCATTTTAGACCTGAAGACACCTCCAGATTGAAAGTGAGGGGGTGGGAAACAATTTACCATGCTAATGGACATCAGAAGAAAGATGGGGTGGCAATCCTTATATCAGATCAATTAGATTTTAAGCCAAAGACTATAATAAGAGATGAGGAAGGACACTATATCATACTCAAAGGGTCTGTCCAACAAGAAGATCTAACAATTTTAAATATCTATGTCCCTAACACGGGAGCAGCCAACTATATAAACCAATTAATAACAAAATCAAAGAAACACATTGACAAGAATACAATAATAGGAGGAGACTTTAACACACCCCTCACTGAAATGGACAGATCATCCAAGCAAAACATCAACAAGGAAATAAAGGTCTTAAATGACACACTGGAGCAGATGGACATCACAGATATATTCAGAACATTCCATCCCAAAGCAACAGAATACACATTCTTCTCTAGTACCCATGGAACATTCTCCAGAATAGATCACATCCTGGGTCATAAATGAGGTCTCAACCGGTATCAAAAGATTGGGATCATTCCCTGCATATTTTCAGACCACAATGCTCTGAAGCTAGAACTCAGTCACAAGAGGAAATTTGGAAAGAGCACAAATACATGGAGGCTCAACAGCATCCTTCTAAAGAATGAATGGGTCAACCAGGAAATTAAAGAAGAATTGAAAAAAACCATGGAAACAAATGATAATGAAAACACAACAGTCCAAAATCTGTGGGACACAACAAAGGCATTCCTGAGAGGAAAATATATAGCGATACAAGCCTATCTCAAGAAACAGGAAAGGTCTCAAATACACAACCTAACCCTACACCTCAAGGAACTCGAGAGAGAGCAACAAAGAAAGCCTAAACCCAGCAGGAGAAGAGAAATCATAAAGATCAAAGCAGAAATCAATGAAATAGAAACCAAAAAAACAATAGAACAAATCAATGCAACTAGGAGCTGGTTCTTTGAAAGAATTAATAAGATTGATAAACCCCTGGCCAGACTTATCCAAAAGAAAAGAGAAAGGACCCAAATAAATAAAATCATGAATGAAAGAGGAGAGATCACAACCAACACCAAAGAAATACAAACAATCATAAGAACATATTATGA
>ML105707.1:17292-49183 GCA_003697995.1 Taxidea taxus jeffersonii | reverse complement strand
TGTATATAATACATGTATATAAATTATATAAATATACATATGAAATAAAAGTCTCACAAAACAAACTTTATTCTTACTACTAGTAATGTTTTTCGACCACTTTTAGGAACCACTGTGATGTGTAGGTTTCCCAAATCAGGGTGTCAGCATCATCCTGTTAGTCCAATCTCATACAATTTCACAAAAGAAATGCTGTGCCAGCGAGCACGAGTAATTCCACTCCAGTGCGTGGGGGGAGGGGCCAAGAACACTGCCCTATGATCTATTTATTTATTTATTTGTTAGAGAGAGAGAGAGCGAGAGCGAGCACAGGCAGACAGAGTGGCAGGTAGAGGCAGAGGGAGAAGCAGGCTCCCTGCCGAGCAAGGAGCCCGATGTGGGACTCGATCCCAGGATCCTGGGATCATGACCTGAGCCGAAGGCAGCTGCTTAACCAACTGAGCCACCCAGGCGTCCCTGCCCTATGATCTATTTTACCTATTATTTCACAATTTGTAAAATGTCTTGTGACTCTCTAGATTGACAATCCACAATCTTTTTTGCCTTTCTCTCTCTTCATGTCCTGGAGGAGAGAATTTGATCAGCTTAGTTTAAATAAAGGGTCTATGCCTGCACTAATCAGCTGCAGACAAAGAGAATAAGATCCTTTTTTAAAAACGTATTTATTTTATTTAAATTCAATTAGCCAACATATTGGCTGCATCATTATTTTCAGAGGTAGAGTTCAGTAATTTGTCAGTTCCATATACCACCCAGTGCTCATCACATCACGTGCCCTCCTTAATGCCTGGCACCCGGTTAACCCATCCCCCCACCCCCTTCCCCTCCCCCAACCCTCAGTTGGTTTCCCAGAGTCAAGAGTCCCTCATGGTTTGTCTCCCTTTCTGATTTCTTCCCATTCTTCCCATTCCATTTTCCCTCCCTTCCCCTACGCTGTTTCTGATATCCCACATATGAATGAAATCATATGGTAATTGTCTTTCTCCAAGTGACTTATTTCGCTCTGCATAATCCCCTCCAGTTCCAACCACACTGATGTACATGATAAGATTTCATCCTTTCTGATGGCTGAATAATATTTCATTGTGTGTGTGTATGTGTGTGTGGATAGATAGATGATCGATCGATCGATGATAGATAGATATCTTCTTTATCCATTCATCTGTTGAAGGACATCTCAGCTTTTCCCACAGTTTAACTATTATGGAAAGTGCTGATAAAAGAATAGGATCCTGTAGTCCAGGTATGATCATTTTCTATCCCAAACTTTCTGCATCAAGGGACTAATTGCAGCAGGTGGGGATCCTGTGAGTCAAGCAGTCACCCTAGTTAGCATGTATTTAAGATATCAATATCCTTGGCATTTTGGACCCTTCTTCTAAGTTCCTTCAAGGATCCAGTCCAGGATACGTTGACAAGTAGGGATTATTATCTAATTTTACTGAAGGAGGATCCATGAAATAAATGGTGGATAATTTACTCAGAGTTCCAGGGAGACTCCATGGAAGAAACAAGCATAGATACATGCCTTCGTACTTCTAGTTTATGGCGATATGTTGCTTGTTCAACACAGTGGGCTTAGAAACCTCATTGTCATTACAAATGCCTTGTTCATGTCATTCCTTCAAAGAAGCAAAAAAAAAAAAACCCTACATATTTTCATTAGAATGATGCTTTTCAGAAAGTTATGTTCCCTGCTACGTATTTTATGCAATGTTATAATGGGTTGTTTGATCATTTGCTCTGGTCATATAAGTCTAGCAGTCAATTTCCTGTGACACTCCCTTTTCCTTTTTATTAGATAGGGAAAACATTTCTCTTCTTTCATCTTTAGATGTGTTTTGTGTGTCCTTTATAATTTCTCAGTAAGATTGAACAGTGGTTCTGTGGTGACAGCAGTGAAGCAATTTGTGATCCTTCAAAAAGATGCCGGGCAAGTAAAAATTATTACTCTGTGTTAACAAAGTAATGTATGACACCTAATATATTTTACTCTGATCTTCCATGTCCTTAACTCTGGCTTTTCCAGAATTATGTCTATGAAAGTATATTTTTAAAATGTGCAGTAGACATTGGTCAAACTAGAAGCAAAGATTTTTTTTTTTTTGCTTTTCTCTTTCTTTTTAAAAAATTTAAAGCCAGCAGTGTTATGCCGATGGCATTCTGGGGAACATTCAGGGCTATTGGTTGAGGACATTGGTACCCCAAGCTGAGAATTCTATAATCCTTTCCAGGTCTCTGTCAGGAACCTGGTATAAAGATTTCTTAGTAAATATAAAACACTCAGACAAGAGTCCACACTTGGTCTAAATCATTATGATGGCCATCTTATACTTGCTGACTATCCCATTAAATTTCTACACTGAAAAATGAAACAAGAAGAAACCAGAGAGGGAGACAAACCATAAGAGAGTCTTAATCTCAGGAAACAAACTGAGGGTTGCTGGGGTTTGGGGGGTAGGGATAAGGTGGCTGGGTTGTAGACATTGGGGAGGGTATGTGCTATGGTGAGTGCCGTGAAGTGTGTTAAGACTGAAGATTCACAGACCCGTACCCCTAAAGCAAATAATACAGTATATGTTAATAATAAAAAAAATCAGAAATAAAAGTAATGCTTTAAAAGTGCATGTGTTTTTGCATGTGTGTTTGTGTGTGTGTGTGTTTCAGAACAGACGTTTTAATTTAGAATGTAGATGACTACTTTTTTCAAAAAGAAAAGTATCCAGGGACGCCTGGGTGGCTCAGTTGGTTAAGCAGCTGCCTTCGGCTCAGGTCATGATCCCAGCATCCTGGGATCAAGTCTCATATCGGGCTCCTTGCTCGGCAGGGAGCCTGCTTCTCCCTCTCCCTCTGCCTGCCTCTCTGTCTGCCTGTGCTCGCTCTCTCTCTCTCTCTAACAAATAAATAAATAAAATCTTAAAAAAAAAAAAAGAAAAGTATCCAGTAGAGAAAGAAATATAAATAAGGAACTCAGCTAGTGGTCAGGAAGGAACTTCATCAGAGGTAATAAGTCTGTTTTGTGAGAAGTTAGTATCTGATTATCATCAACGTGGGGAAATCTCTGGTTTCGCTTCAAAAGCGTGAGCATGGTTTTTAACACTCCTTTGATCTTTATTCCCACTACCTGGCTCTCCCAGAGAGGGCTTCAGTATTTTCTAAAACTTCGTGGATTTAATTCTCCCCTTCCCCTTGGTGACTGAAAAAGTTTGCAACCTATACACCTGCTGCCCTTCCCCACCCGGCCCCTGACAAAAATCTCCTCTCGTAGTTTTCCAAGAATGTACCTAAGGTGCTTCCTAAAATTATCATTCAATAGTACCAGGAACTGAGAAGTCAACTGTACTGATCAAGACATTTCCTGCCAAGGCAAGGGCAAAATATGTTCCAAGAACATTTAAGGGCAGGGGGAGAGAGTCCTGCATCCATCCTGTCTTAATCCTTTGCTGCTCACTTGTTCTCCCCCGAAAGGACCTGCTTGTTCTAGCTTAACAGTGGACTATAGGGCTCCTCTGTGGATCTGCTAGTTCCCTCTGAAGAAGCCTTCCTTTTCCCATTTAAAGGTTTGCTTGTTTCTTAGAGAGAGGGAGTGAGAGGGGAGGGGGCAGAGGGAGGGGAAGACAGAGAATCTCAAGCCGACTCCGAGCTGAGCGCAGAGCCTGACACAGGGCTCGAGCTCATGACTCTGGGATCATGATCTGAGCAGAAACCAAGAGTCAGATGCTTAACCGACAGAGCCACCCAGCTGCCCCTCTTTTTCACATTTAAAATGAGCATAGAAACAGCATAAGCCCACATGGGGAAGAATTCAGAGTGCCTGGCTAAAGTTGCTAGTAGCGGAGCACAGAAGTCTGGGGGTGTCCAGGCAAATTATTTATCCCAATTTACCAAAAACATTCCACTAGATTCTGGGGTAAAGTGATTACTTTCCCGCAGAGAACTGCCAGGCGGGTCTGGTGTTTCAGTGACACAAACTTGATTGTTCCCCAGGGTGGGGCAGGAATATCTCCCTTAGGAAGCCATTACTTCCAGGTTGAGCTATCAACAAACCATTCCCTGTCTTTGGTCTAATTAAACTATACACATTTGGGGGGGTATAAAATAGAGATGCTGACATGTCAGCATTTATGCTGCTGACACAAATGTTCTGTGCATAGTTGATGCAAATGGTGCTGACATAAACCTTCTCCTTGAGAACAGATGCTAGAGGGGCTTTTTTTGCTATCTTCCAGTGGATTGACTTTAAGCATTGTCTACTGATATTCAGTCCTCTACTATGATAGATTAACCTATTGATTATTCAATTACTTACTTCTTTTATGCCAATAACTACTTAAATTAGAGCATGACTTCTTTTAAAGTTCAGGATTAGAAGAAGAATGCAGTACTGATTATCTTTGTGCCAGTGTCTTAGTTTGCAGGGCTTTAAAGATGACATGTAGTTCCAGGTAGCAAATAGAGGCATGATTGTTTATTGTATAAAATAAGTTACATTGTAATACAGATTTCATGTTAATAGGACATTTGAAGTGTTGCATTACCTGAGAGTTGCCACTGGTGAGAATTTTCTAGATGATTGTGATGAAAGCTGTAGATCTTCTTCAGGGTGAATTACATACACACTCAATATAATACAGACAAATTTGGGGGGCTCAGGAACTCCTAAAGCTGCCTATGAACCCAAGGTCAAGAACCTCCTTCATTGGTTCCATTGGTCAGAGATGGCATTTGCTACCTACATTTGGGGATACAGTATCCCCAAGAAGACTTCCAAAAGATGGGTGACTGGGTGGCTCAGTCGGTTAAGTGCCTTCCTTTGGCTCAGGTCATGATCCCAGGGTCCTGGGATTGAGTCCCACATCAAGTCCCACATCAGGGTCTCTCTTATCAGGGAGCCTTGCTTCTTCCTCTGCCCTTTCCCCCGATTTGTGTGCTCTATCTTTCTCTCTTGCAAAAATAAAAAAATAAAATCTTGAAAAAAATCACATCTTTATCCACCGTATCTTTTTATAATATTGATACTCAAGAATTTTGTGAGTTAAGCTCTACTGACTATTGGAGGTGGATGAGATCAAGTCCTCCAAAGAGCTAGTGTCAAGGCAGGATTAGAGGTGCCAAAGATTCATTGGGAGGAAATGCCAGTGAAGGATAAAAGAGGAGGGAGCAGGAGTTGATAGGTGACCCTCCCTGCCTGGAAAATGACCTGACACCTGGGAAGAATCTCAGATCCCAGTGCTGTTCTAAAAAGTCTCAGCCAGGCCAACTAGGAGTCCCTGAGCAGAGTTTGCCCATTAGAAGAGTTGAGCACTGGGCTGGCTGGCCTGTCTCACGCAGGCCGGCCTGCCACAGCCCTGCCTGGGAGAAGCCTGGGGGAAGCGGGGCCTGGGCATGAGTGCTGCGGCAGACTCAGAGATGCAGCCCCTGGAGGCCATGGGGCAAACATGGTCCCCACACAGGAACTCTTGGAAGGGGGTCTAGGCAGTGGTCTTCATGGGTACCACACGGGGATAAGAGGGTCTTTATAAGTACAGAAGTGCAAGTTCTTCTCTTTTCTCCCACTTGCTTACGTTTTGATAGCTGCTACTCTTTGGTCAGGGTGACTGCCAGCCAAAGTGTACACAGTGACAGGTAACATGAAATCGTAAACTTGTGACTTGGTTTCTTGCCTCCCTATAACACTGTAGCCGCGGGAATTGTTCAGTAAAGGGTGGGGTGGCAAGATCATAACCTGCAGAGGTTAAATACATCACCTTTTTACCACGACCTTCACCTTTAGTCCCGGGGCATTCAGCAACAACATTCCTGTTAAACAGGAAGGGACTGTAGAATTAAAAATTGCTGTTGATTTCATTTCTTTTGATGGCTGCATAGTATTCCATTGTATATATATACCACATCTTCTTTATCCATTCATCTGTTGATGGACATCTAGGTTCTTTCCATAACTTGGCTATTGTGGAACAAACTGAGGGGGGTGGGGGGAAGAGGGGTTGGGAGAGGGTGGTGGGGTTACATTATATGTTTAAATAAAGCTTAAATAAAGTTAAAAAAAAAAAAAGGAAAAAAAAATTGCTGTTGAAGTGTAGAGCCCAGAATACTCATCAGAGTTTGACAGAAGCCATGCTAAATCCAGTGTCTCTGTGGTCTCAGTGGGATTTGGTCCCAAGAGTAGTGTCCAGTTTTTTCTTTTTACCTCCCTCCCCCAACCAACCCTGTGGCCTCTCAGCCCTTTTGCTTCACTTTGACAAAAGACTCTTGGAGGATTCTCCTCCCTAACCTGTAGAGCAGAGCTGGGCTCCTCTCCGGGAGGACGACATTCTCCAGGAGAGTGAACTATACTGGAAGTGGACTGGCCGGGAGAAGAGGGCAAAGAGACAGGGAGAAATGCTAAAGAGAGGTCTTTGGTGGTAGGAAAGTGAAATGCTCCCAGGACTTGGGAATTTTTGAAAATTAATTCACTCACCAAACAAATAGTCATGGGACAGTTACTTTGTTTCAGACACTGTTCTAGGTGCTTGCGACATATAAGAGAACAAAATAAAAATCCCTGCCTTTTGGTAGCTTACATTCTAGCAGGGAGACTTTAATATGTACATGAACAAAACACATAAATCAATTATTTCTAAATAAATATATTTCTATAAAGCACAGCTTTTCTTAAAATTGCTTTTCAGCAACAATTGCTTCATCTGCTATTACCAGAAGCAGAAGTCTCTTCCCTTTGTTTTCTTTGCCCCTTTTAGGTTCTTTCATCTTGGCTTCCTGTTTCTTCCCCAGGGAAGGAAATACTTTCTTTCCAGAAGTTCATCAGATATAACTTCCAGAAAGTCACTGACAGAGTAAAATGACCCTGCATGTATTGTCTAGTGAATATTTTTGATCTCTGTGAAGTCTGCTTTTTAACTAGATCTTAGTATATTTCCCAAAATGAGTTCAGAAAATATATTGAAAACATAATTGGTTAAAACCAAATTGAAACTCACAGGTCTTCAGGTCCAAACTCAGTGGCATTAACCCACCGAAGGCCGGCATAGCACTGGATGAAGGCAGCCACAAGTCTCACTGATGATGATCTAAAATCCACAGATCTCCTCAGTAATAAATAGAGAATGGGACAATAAAAAGTACTCATCTGCGAGGAAGGCAGACATTCTGATTCTCCGTTTGCTACATTAAACAACACAACCTGCAATCGAGAGAGACAGGAGGAGAGAGCCACAAGAGAAATAATGACTTCAAGTGTTGTGGGGCTCACAGTTAAACCCTGACCCTATTTCAAGGCCCACTCCTAGATCAGTGAAGAATACACAATTCCAGCTGGATTTAATGGGAGTCTTTCTGCTTTTCTTTATTCTCTTTTTTTGCTTGTCTTTCTTTCTTCCTTTTCTTTTTCTTTTTTTTAAAAAGATTTTATTTATTTATTTGATGGATAGAGATCACAAGTAAGCAGAGAGGCAGGCAGAGAGAGAGGGGGAAGCAGGCTCCCTGCTGAGCAGAGAGCCACATGTGGGGCTCAATCCCAGGACCCTGAGATCATGACCTGAGCCGAAGGCAGAGGCTTAACCCACTGAGCCACCCAGACGCTCCTCTTTTTTCTTTTCTTTCTTCCTTTCTTTTTCTCTTTCTCTTTGTGGAAGGGACTATTTAAGATCTTCTGGGTTCATCTTTAGGGAAAAACCAAAACTGAGTGGACTCATATTTAGAATTAAATGATACACTTTAAAAGACAATATGAATGAATCCTCGAACTGTTTCCTCACCCTAACTGCAGGCCCATACATAGATTCTATTTCTAACCTTTTAAAGAAACAAAAATTATCTTAGTAGCTGTGGGCAGTTAACTTTAATGAAGCTCAATTAAGCCAACATTCAATTAAAAGACAATGTAGGTCACAACCAGAAATCATTTACAGAATATATAGAAACATCCCTTGTCCCTGTTATGACCAGCATTCTCAAGAGCAGGTCATACTCCTGTCTTCTGTCCCTCTCCATCTCCATCCTGGTGCCATCTTTGCTCCGCTGTTTGGTGAGGCTGCTCTCCTTCACAGTGACTCTCCATCACTCCATCTCTGGCTCATTGTCAATGTTCTTAACTTTGACCTCCCCTGCTCTTAGAATGGCTCTTTTCTTGTCTTCTGGGATACTCAGTTTCCTTAGATCACTTCATTTGGCCTCTCACAGATTCCTTCACTGCTGTCCTTTTCTTCTTTTCTTAGATAGAGGCAGAAGCCCCAGATCCATTCATCGGTGCCCTTCTCATCAATGGCATCCACTCCATAGCTTCCCCTGCTGGGCTGTAAGCCCTGAGCTCTTCTTAAAGCCTCAGCTCCAGATCTGAATATACAACTACATGGTAAGTTGTACCATGGGTGCAACTTAAGATGGGTGCACATCAAGTTCAAAGTCTGAAACAGTAATTCATTTTCTGCCCCTTTCTTGGTTTTCCTATATTTTCAGGATTATCTCCTTTTGTTCTTTCTGTCTCCTGGGCCGGAAAACTTGGTCAGATCAACTTTGAGTCCTTTTTCTCTCTCATTCCCTACATTTAATCACTGGGCAACTTGAATCTATTCTATTTTCATAATTGTGAGTTTCCATTCCCAATACCACTTCCCATCATTAGGCTCATATGAGACTTTCTTTCTGGCTTATTATAATAGCCTTTTAACTGGAATCCTTTCTCTCTCTCCCCTTCTTTCTTCAAGAAATACTGATCTAGTCCTTATACTGGGCAAACATTGTGCTGGAAGCTTGGGAAACAAAAGCAGAGAGCAGTCTCCCTCTGTGAGGAGCTCACAAAGCAGCGGCAAAGAAGGAGCTGAAGGATACTTCCATATCCTCTGATGAGCATGCACACGTGGATGGTGTTTACGTGGCCCAGAGAGAGCGGTGATTCTGTTTTCAGGAAGTGAGCAGAGGGCCTTAACAAAGGGGTTAACAGAGAAGGTTTCTTTGGGGCTGAGAAGTGGGGAAGGATAGGATTTTACCAGATGGAGGGTCACGAGGAAGGGCATCCCGGGCCAAGGTAACAATGCGCACAAACTCACAGAGACATCAAGGTGTGTGGTACGTTTAGCAGTCTGATGTCACTGGAATGCGATGGTGAGTTGGGCTGGACCGTGAAGTGCCTTGAATGAGGTATATGGGTTTTGTTCTATAGATACTTTGGAACTATTGCTTTCATATCCCACAAGTAACTAAATTCGAAATTCTGAGTAGAATCAATAAACTGATGTGTGAATCTAATCTACTTTCTCCAATGTCACTGACTCTGTTTTATTTCTGCCCTTATTCTTGGGGGCTCTCAGCCAAATTCCCCTTTATAAGAAGGAGAACACTTCCTTATCCAATCCTCAGTATTTAATTATCTTTTTCTTTTCTTATAGAAAACAAATGGGATTTGGCAATATATGGCAGTATCAGGATCTATGTGCAAATTTCCTGGAAGAAAATCTATACACACACACACACACACACACACATGCATATTTTTTTCATTAAATTTTCACTACAGTACTGTGAGAAATGTCCCTCTCTGGACATTTTGCTTGCCTATTGTTTTTGGCTACTACAGAATGGAGAGATGTTTCCTCATTGGTCTAGCCTCAAATAACATTATGAGTGGCCCATGATTTCTGCCACTCATTCCTGCCCTAAGGGATATAATGAAAGGACAGAACACTTGCTCCTAAACCTGATGTGAATAGGGAGCAAAGCCCCGTAGGTCTGGCTTTTTTAGGAAGAGTAAGCCATTCCTCGTTGGTGGGTCCCAGGCTGCTCTGGCTTTTATAGTACTCCACTTCAAGTAGGCAGAAGAATGCCAACACAAGGCTGCTGGTATCCACTGCTGCCCTGAGTAGAAAATAAATTGAACTGCAGAACAATCCTTCATCCACTTTCAAAATGTCCCTTGGTGTTTGAAAATCAAAGTAGGCCTATCTTAGAAAAGGAAACATCCCTAATTTTGGAGAGATTTGTAAACATACTCTCACTATGTCTCACCTAGATCACTGTTCTGTAAACCGACTAATTATCTCCTTGCTTGCTGTCCTTCTTCTGTTTATTTTATATTCTACCCTCTGATTTTGCTGTTTTAAGTGCATATCTTCCACTTCATGTTTAAACATTACAGTGTACTCGTTGTTGCTTATGGGATAAAGTCCAAAATAGTTTGGTTTGGCATACCTCTCTCCAACCTCATCAGCCATCTTGACTCAACAACAACAACATATGAAAGTTCTAGGAATAACACCCAGCATATGTAGGAACTGTTTAATTTGTGCCTCTATCATGCATTCTTGATGCAGTTAAGAGTTTGTTATGCTAAACAACCCACTCGGGAGCCTATAGATTGATTTCTGAAAGTCCCTAAGTGTTCTGAAATGAATCTTACTCATTTTGAGTGAGAAATATATTAGAGCATTTTCTCAGGAGGATAAGTCCACATCTTCTGTAAGATTTTTAAGCAGGTCTTTACAATCTCATAGTTAAGAACCATGGTAAATCTTTTGAGAGCCTGGGCACTCAATAATCAAATATGATAGAATAATATACAAAATAAGAATGATGACAGTGTTTTAGTCCGATCATCAAGTACAGAACCTCATAACATACAAACACGGAAGCCCAGGGAGTTATAATAACTTGCCTGGGATTACTTGCACACTGAATAATAGAATTTAGATTTGATTGTGCATTATCTTCTCTATTGTTTGCTGTTTCATATATTTATGTTACTTTTTTTTATGTTACAGTAGAATAGAATAGTAGAATAGTAGTAGAATAGAAGCTACTTAAAGGCAGGAGCCTTGTCTTGAGGTGATGATGATGATGATAAAGATAAGTTTGGAGGAAACTGATTAAATAACATGACTAAGGGCATAGGCTGATTGTTAGTAAGCATGGAACTAAGATGTAAGAAATACATAGTGTCACACATTGCTACTTCTTACATATTTAGAACGTCTACTGCCTAAAACTCCTGGATAATGAGAATCTATTTATTTAAATCAGGTACATTCAATATTCCAGGCAATTTCCAAGTAAATGTGAGGTTTTTAAAAATGAAATACTCTTGAGAAATATTAGAATCATGGATTTGCAGATCTGAGAATCCTTCTGTTTTTCACATTACTCAGTTGATTATGGATGATTAAAGAAAGGAACTGCCGTTTACCTGAGATATCTTTTATTAGGCTATGGAAAGCAGAGGAACTTGCTTTACATTTTTGTTTAACCTTTACCAGGTATTTCAAATCCTCTCATTGTCTGTTTTACTGATTTATAAAAGGGTATAAAAGAGGTTTTGCTTTGTTAGAGAGCTAAAGTGCCCTCTCCTGGTTATTTTCTGTCATTACAGTCAAATATCAGTTAAGATACTCGATTTACTAGAAAAAGTTATCCTTATAGAAACAAAAGCAATAAATTCATTCTGATAAAACTAAATTAAAACTATTGATTCTAATTATAAAAATGAAATTATAATTGACTAAGTATTTCTGAAGCACTTACACACTTTATTATTTGATCGGCAAAGAAAATTCCAAATATTTGCCTTAATCATTCTTTTGTCACTTATGTTTTAATCTTAAACATGCAAACTCTACTTTATAAAGAACACTTTCAACTTTTGGCACTGGTTTTAATTTATTTTATGTAGCCAAATTTTTTTTATGTTAACACCTTTTTTAAAAAGATGAATCCAAGAGATATATTTCCAAATGAAATGTTCAGAAGCACAAAATAACTAAGGCAGGCCAATCCTGATTTTATCAATGTAACTAACTAAATTTACTACCAAGAAAAATATCTCCATCTTTTTAAGATGTCATGTGATTAATATTCAAAATAACTTAAAAACACCTTAAGCTTGTCGCAAACTTCAATTTCAACTAATAATTATGCATACGAGTTCCCTTCACTAAAAGACCTCATTAGGTCAGATTCATTTTAACTGTTGTTACTAATAGCATCATTAAAGAATAAATAAATGTTATCTCCAAGTCTTAATATTCCAGTTACCTACGTGCTGAGAGGCTTAGGACCTGCAGAGCACGTTCTTTTTACGAGTTCATAAATCTCATCACTTCAGAAGTATTTCTCTCTTTTTCATAGGACTTTTCCATCACTGCCACGGTTTTAAAAATCTTCTAGCAATTGGTAGCTATTCAGTTCTTGCACAAAGACACAAATCCTGGCTGCTGGCCTTTTGGCATCTGCTAATATTTTCATAGACCTCAATTGAACTTTCCCTCTGTTCATGGAATTTCAGAGGCTGATGATAGAAACCACTTCTATTTGTCTTTTAACCCTTCACTTTTAATCCTTTCCATAATCCACTTGAAAGTACTGCACTAGCAGGTTTAGGGGGTGAGAGGGAGAAAGAAGAAAACCTAGGTTTCCTCCACAATGTTTGAATCTCCCTTTCTTTTCATCCAGAGAAAAGTAAATGAAGCAAACATTCAAACTGAGGACAATGTGGTGCATAAAACTAAGATTCATATTGGATGAGCTTCAAACTTATAACACAGTCATTTGAGCCTCTCCTGGGTGCCAGAATTAGTCAGCGGAAGCAGCCGCGAAAGCACATACAAAAAAGGGAAAATGGCTTAGCAGCGTGGAGCTGAAGCCAGCAGATCCTGCCAAAGAGCAGTGAGCTCACACTTAACAAACTACAGAACTAGACATTTGCCATAACACACAGGTCTTCTTGGGTCCGGCAGTTAGGCACTCCCACCTTTCCCGAAGTCCTGGGTAGAATAGCTTTCAGTTTCCCTCCCTCACCCTCACGGACTCTTACCCTAAGGGAAGAGGCATGGCCTGGGGTTGGTGACTGTTCTGCCCCTGTTTCCCAAAGCTCAGCAGGTCTGGATGAGAGCTCGGAGCATCTCAAGGTAGGCGGGAGGCCAGTCTCTGCAGCAGCAGCGCTGGGTGAGAGGGCCTCGTTGCCCAGTGGCCCTTCCTCGGGGAGGTTGTCCCATGGGCCAGGGTCCCTTATCGTGGACATGCCAACGAAAGCGGTAGTCTCCGATTCAATGCTACTGGTAATAAAAATGTTAGGTGGACACTTGGAAGATGATAAGGGGTCAGTTTGTCATGATACAGTTTGTCCCAGATGTATCCTCCCCCCGCCCCCGCACTGTGCTCCGAGAACGGCTGTGCTGTCTCCCAGGGAACCTGTAGGGCACAGACTTGGCCAATGAGCTTTATTTTAGCACAGGCACGCTGCAAATGCTCTCAGCCAATGAAGTTCTTGTTTCTGTTTCTACCAGGCTGTCCTGAATGTGTGTGCTTCTGTGTACTGTTTAGTTAGTTGTGGCAATTTTTCTAACATTGGTGTTGTGGAAGACCTTTGGAACTATACTGTCCGACAAATGTATGGAAGTAGAAGTGTGGAGCCAATTGCAAATAAGAGAAGCTTACCGGGATGGAAATTATAGTTGAGTTTTATATGGCCTTTCAAGGAATGTTTGCAGGAACACAGGAGAAACATAAGCGACAATTTGGGATGGGTGGAAGTTCTTCAAAGTCCTGAGGATCATTGTAAACTTTATGGCGACCCAGAGAGCTTGACTGAAAACCATGTCAATAGTAGGTAGAAGAACCCGTGTACAGCTTCAGAGGATTTGAAGAGAAGAGCAAGTGGTGGATACCAAATGCAGCCTATCTTCTCAGGAACTAAGCTACCCGGTCCCAGCCCTGGAATCAGCCATTTCTCCTGGAAGCCTTGATTCCTTTCAGGGGGACCAAGGTCTGGGAGCTAGGTTTGCTTGTTGCTACTCTGGTCTTTGTTCTTTAACCCTTTCAGTGAAGAGACCTATGATGTGTATGTACATGTACGCACACGCCTACATCTCAGTATAGAGACACACATGCATATACATATATGGGTGCATATATATGCACACATAAACATTCATATAAAATTTTAAAATTCCTGAGTTTACACCAATTCCTCCAGTTGCAATACACGCCCAGAGGGTTCTTTCTTGCCTTCCAGCATTTTATATTTGTATTTCCTTCTTCCATAGTGAGAACTCTAGTTTCCAACAACGTCGGCCCATTTATTCATTTGTACATCTAAACACTTTAGTACATCTACAAGAGTTTCAAAATTGCTTTGCCTATGACATTATAATAAACAATGTACTAAGAAGAGTTTGGGATTTGTTTGTAGTCTCCCTCCCCATCTACCCCAAGACTGAGGGTATTTATAAATTATTTAGATTGGTTTTTCCTTCCCAACCCTCTCTCTCTGTTTCCCTTCTTTCCTTAAGTGTGGCTGTAGTATTCATTTGAAATAAAATTAGTTTCATGTGTTTCAGCTTGCTTTCAGTTTTAGCCCTTTCTTTGTATTCTTACTGATTTAATTTTATTTTTGAATATGTAGAATGCTACATATCAAAGGTCGAACAATACAAAACGCATGACCAGAAATGCATCACTGCTTCCTGTATTCCTTCTACCCAATTTCCCCAACCTCTTGTAGACAAACAATTTCATTGTTTTCTGGTTCGTGCTTCTCGTGTTCCTCTGTAATGATAAACCATGTGTTTTAAAGTTTTCCCTTTATTTTTACACGAAAATTAGCACGCTAAACACTTTTTTTTTTTGTATTTTGCTTTTTTCACTAATAATATTTGCTGGAAATCATCCCATATCAGCACAGAGAGCTCTTTGCAATCATGTTTCATAGCTGCGTAGTACTCCATTGTTTGTATGTACCATCATTTATTCAACCAATCTCTTATGCTTGACAATGACAAGTGATGCTCTGTAAACAACTTTGTGCATTCATGTTTTCATATTGTTGGAGATAGGTGGTCAGGATACATTCATAGAGGGAATTCTGTGTTGCAGTTTGGTTTGGTTATATGTAGTTGGTTGGATACTGTCAAATTTCCCTTCTTAGGAATCACATGTTTTCCTATCAATCAGCAATATCAGTGCTGATCAGTGCCTGTCTTTTCACCCTCTCATCAAAAGGGTATATTGTTAAGCTTTTGAAAGTTGTCATTTTGACATTTCCATAGGAATTTTTCCTCAGTTCAAAAGAATTCTTAATCAATTGGGGATTTAACCTTTTATCTGTAATGCATGCTGTGAATGTTTTTTCCTAGTTTGTCAGATGTCTTTGAGTTCATTAATGTTTTTGCCAGGCAAAACATTTTATTAGTTTTATTAGTAAATAGTCATATTTACTGACCTTTTATTATATCTGGGACTTTAGATTATAGCTAGAATGCCTCTCCTTATACATGGGTTTTAGAAGAATTCACTTTTGTTTTCTTTTGGTACTTGTATGGTTTTACTTTTTATATTTAGATCTCTGATCATTTGAAGTTTATTCTTGGGTGCGATGAAAAGAACAGCTTTGATTTTACCATTTTTCAAGTGGCTATCCAGTCATCCCTATGCTTATGTTGAACAGGGCATCTTTGCCCCGGTGAGTCGAGATACCTCTTCTGTCATAAACTAGACTTGTATACAGAGTAGGATTTATTTCAGGAGGTGTTACTCATTTCATTGGTCTGATGGCTCCTTTTTATGCCAATACCATACTGTTTAATGAATGTAGCCCATTTTTATACCTGGTAGCAGTTCTTTCTCTTGTCCCCCAACCCCTGCTCATCACCTTACAGATCTTCATAGTCAGTAATTTCCTAGCTATCCTTCTGTTTTTTATTTTTCACATTTAGTTTTTAATAAAACAAAAATTTTAATCAACACACAGGAGGCTCTACTATACCATCATTAATAAATCATACTAAACCTGGATTGTGGGAACTGCTTTTGTAAACAGAGAAGAATGATAGCCATTTTTTTCCTGACTGTGAGAAATACTTATTTTATCTCTTTATGAGTTGAGTATAGAAGAAAATTATTTCAGTTCAATACAGCCTTGAAAAAAATAATGTTATTGCCTTATTTTTAATATCTTCTCATTCTTATTTTTCATATCTCACCAATAACCCATCCCACCAAGGGGGAAAGAAAAGCAGGCCATCACCATGTTCTGGTAGCTCCTTCTTCTGGAATTTACAGTTGAACACCATCTTTAATCTTATCACTCTTTGAACGAATAGAACCCTCCATTATATGTATTTATGTTACTAAAACTGACTCAAGGTGATTGTAGTCCACTGCTTCTGCCTTGGGATTGTGTCTACACTGATGTGCCCCTACAGAAGCTAGAGAAAATCAAACCACCCCTGGGTCCATCATAGTAAAGCATGCTAGTTTAGATTAGAGTAAACAAAACTACAGTCAATTTCACCCCCTTCAAATCTTGATTCAAGAAATCATATCTGCTGACCCCAGTGGTCCACACAGTTCTGTCTTAAAAATTCAGATTCTATGGAACTTATGTTTATAGTCATAGTACATTTTCTCTTGTTTGTGGCATAGATTAGTATTTAAAAAATTATATCCCTCATCAAGTTTCATTAAAAACAGAGCCATTCTCTCCATTAATTCTGGAAAAGTTTTGTAATCTCAAGTTCAAACCACATATTATAGTTGACCAATAGACTATTATACTCTTTTGAGATAGTCCAAAGTTTTTAAAAAATGCAGCTCAAAATCAGAGAGGGAGACAAACCATAAGAGACTCTGGAGTCTGGGAAACAAATTGAGTGTTGCAGAAGGAAGGTGGGTGGGGGGATGGGGTAAATCACTGATGGACATTAAGGAGGGCACGTGATCTGATGAGCGCTGAGCATTATACACAACTAATGAATCATTGAACAATACATCAAAAACAAATGATGGCTAATTGATATGTTGGCTAATTGAAATTAATAAAAATTTAAAAATGCAGCTCAAAAAATAAAAATAAAAAATGAAAAAGCAGCTCAAAAGATATGTCACACCAACTTAGGTGCTCCATTTTGGGTGCCAATGATAAGGCAATGGACCATTTCACAAAGGCTTAACTTTTCAATCAGAAGAGATCACCTTCAAGGTTAGAGAACTTTCATTTTAGAAAACTTTGTGATTATTCTTACTATTAAAACTTTAAAGCATTTTTATCTTTTTATCAGGCAGCTTAATGTGTTTTGTGAATTATTATTTGATGTATTTTCCCCTTTTTTTCTATTAAAGTCTCTGTCTTAATTATTTAAGAGTCTCTTGCATATTATGTCTATAAATCCTCTCACTGTCATAATTTCTCCCAAATTGTTATTTGTTTTCATATTTGGTTTGGCATATTTAGATACATAATGTTTTAACTATCTTTATTTATATTGGTCTTTTGTATTGTGGATTTTTGAAAATTCCAGTAATGTTTGAAAGATTTTCTCGCATCTTCAGATTATATACATATTCACCTATTTCGCTTTTAAAAAGTGTTTAACTTTTTTTTTAAAGATTTATTTATTTATTTGAGAGAGAGAAAGAGTGCAGCAAAGGGGTGGAGGGACAGAGGGTGAGAGGGAATCTTGTGCAGATTTCCTGCTGAGTACAAAGCCAGACATGGGGCTCAGTCTCATGACCCTGGGATCATGACCTGAGCTGAAGCAGGTATCAACCTACTGAGCCATCCAGGTGCCTCTAAAAAATGCTTAACTTTTTAATCCAGTTCCAATTTATTTTGGCATATGGTATTTGGTGAAGATCTAACTCTTTTTCCTGATAACCAATTGTCCTAGTACCATTTAAAGAATAACTTATTCTTTACCTATTTGTGTATAATGATCTCTATATAGACATAATTTTGTATGCAGGCTCTCTTTTCTGTTTTATTAATGTATTTTAATTATTGTAGCTTTGAAACAATTTTAGTATCTGGACAAAACAAGTCTTTCTCAGTATATTCTTTCAAAATTTTCTTGACTATTCTCACCTATGTTTTAAAAATAGATGATGTTTCATGTAATTTAATAATTCATTTTTTTGTCCAGGACATACCACATATATTCATATATTCATTTCATGTTCACTGACAGACTTAGTTGTTTGTTGCATTTCAATCTGTGTATAGTATTTGTATGATTCTATAGGTGGGATGTTGGGTCTGTTTGGCTGGTTCTCTGCTCTGATTTCATAAAGTTGAAATCATGGTGTCACCAAGGCTGCTACATTCTTTTTTGGAGGTTCTGAAGATGAATCATCTTCCAAGATCATTTATCCTGTTGATAGAATGTAATTGCATGTGGTTGTAAGAAATGATGTTTTCATTTACTTGCTGGCTGTAGGCTGGTGATTGTCCTCAGCTTCTAAGATCTGCCTTCATTTCTTGGCCAGCGACCCCCTTTCTCTGTCTTCAAGGACAGCAACAGCAAGTCATTCAAGGACAGCGATGGCAAGTCAGTCAGCCATTTTCATGTTTTGAACCTCTCACACCACCCCTTTACTTTATTTCTCCTTTGTTCCTCTCTGTTTCTCTCCACATCTCTCTGACTCTGTGTGTTTATTTTGTATATGACACTTAAGACCAACTTATCTAGCCCTATTAAAAAAAAACCCACTGGCATTTTTATTGGGATCAGATTTCACTTATAAATTAACTTAGATTGAATTGACATCTTGATAATGTTGAGATATGCTAATAAAGAGTAAGAGAAGTCTTTCCATCTTTTCAAGCCTATTTTTGTGTCTTACAGAAGTGTTTTATGGTTTTCTTCATGTAGTTTTTTAGCATTTCTTGTGAAATTTGCTCCAAAATATTTTGTCTTTTTTGTTACCGTTGTAATTGGTTATGTGCGTTCATTATATTTTCTAGCTAGTTAATATTTGTGTATATGGATGCTACCAATTTTTACATGTTTCATATCTTGCTACCTTACTTAATATTTTATTGTTTGAATTCATTTTATCTTTGATTCTCTAGGATATTCCATGGATTCTATCAGATGATCTGCCAGTAGGGGTAGATTTATTTCTTCTTACTCCTGTACCTCTGGCCGTTTTCTCTAGTCTAATTGTATTGACTATTTCTTTTAGACAATGCTGGAAACCAGCGGGGATAATGGGCTTGCTAACTTTGTTACTGATCTTAGTGAAAATCCCTCTAGTGTGTCCCTATTAAGTAAGGAAATAGCTATTCATTATTATTTTCCTGAAAGTTTTTATGAGAAATGGGTCTTTTATTTTGCCAAAGACAACCTTCAACACATATAAAAAAAATTCATATCATTTTTACATTACAATGGTGAATTATATTAATTTAAATCTAATATTAAGCATTTTTACATTTAGTATAAACTGTATTTGATTATGGTGTGTTAATTTTTTAATGTGTTGTCAGAGTCAGTTCAGTAGTATTTTATTTATTAAAAATTTATTAAAAATTTATTAAAAAAATCTCATAGATGAGATTGGTCTGCAAATTTTTGTACTATCTTTATCAGGTTTAGATATCGATGTTATACTTGGCTTCATAAAAAGACTTCTTGACTTCTTATTGTCTGAGACAATCTATGTATCACTAGGATTGTCTGATCTCTAAGGTTTGGTAGAATTCTCCTGTATGATCATCTGGGCTTGGTGCTATCGTGTGGGATAGGTAGAAATCTTTTCTCATTTTTGTAAAAATTGGTCTAAGTTTTCTATCTCTACTGGGATCAATTTGGGTTTAGTATATTTGCCTAAGAAATTACCCATTTCTTCTAAGTTTTCAACTTTATTTGTAAAAGGGCATGCAAAAGTAGTATTAATGGCTTAAATTTTTTTTTTTTTGGATCATAATAATTCCCAAATTGTAATTTCTACTTTTGTGTATTTGTGATTTTCCCTCCTGTTCTTTATAAGCTAGTGGTTTGTCTATTTTTGTTCATTTTTCTAAGGAAAGAGGATTGTGATTAATTTGACTTACTGTTCTCTTCTCTACTGAATTCTTTTCTGATTTTAACTTTAATAATTCCTTCTTTCATTTGCTTTACTTATTTTGTTCTTTGTGGAATGTTTTGAGTTGGAAATTTAATTCATTTATTTTTATTCTTTCATTTTTATTGATCTTGGAATATAGGTTTACAAATTATTCCTTACATTGCTTTAAATGTATTCCAAAATTTCTGGTACAGAGTGTTTTTACTATTGTTATTCCCTTTTCACCTGATATGAGGAAGTGGAGATGCAATGAGGGTGGAGGTTAAGGGGGTAGGAAAAGAATAAATGAAACAAGATGGGATCAGGAGGGAGACAAACCAAAAGAGACTCTTAATGTCATAAAACAAACTGAGGGGGGTGGGGGGGAGGGGTGTTGGGAGAGGGTGGTGGGGTTACATTATATGTTTAAATTTTAAAAAATAAAAATAAATAAATAAAAATTAAAAAAAAAGAATTAGTTCATGCAAGATCTTTAATTTCCAGGGGAGATGACTTTTATTTTTTTATTTTATTCTTATTTTCCAATTTTATGTCATTGTGGTCAGATCAGTTTTAGTACTGCATTTTATGGTAAATATCAAAGTTCTCTTTGTGTTTTAGAACACTGGTTTGCAAACTATGGCCTGGAGGTCTGTACCTTTCCTCGTAACTTTAAAAAAAAAAACATAAATGGAGAACTTAATGAATTATTTGAAAGTATACACAGAGAGTAAAATTTATGAAGTTAGGAAACACCTCCATGTCACTTTTTCCAGTGACAAACTCTTCTTCCCATTGTAGAGGAAACCAGTCTACTGACATTTATGACAATTAGTTTCTTTTCTTTAGTTTTACCACCTAAATATAAATTTCTAAACAATATAGTTTCATCTTGCCCATTTTTTCATCTTATATAATAAAGTAAGTTTTTAAAATAAAAAACTTTTAATTTTGAGATAACTGAAGAGTACCATTAAATTATAAAAGATAGTACAAAGAGATCCCATGTGCTCTTTTCACAATTTTTCCTACTGGTAGCATCTTGTAAACTTATAGCACAATTATCACAATCACAATATTGACATTGATACAATCAACCAATCTTATTCAGCAAGATCTTTAATTATCTCCCCCCCCGACCTCATAACCAAGGTGTACAGTCTCTTTTCTCTCTTTATTCTTCCTCCACAAGCACTGCCTGTAAGGCTGCTACTTCAAGCCCTGAACACTTGCAAGGCCTTTCCCTGTAGCTAGGGCTGTGAATCACCAAATTCCAATGTATGTTTGACATTTTTTGGTGTGTCTCCCCTCTTCCTATTAGCCCCTAACCCCACATCTCTGTGCAACAGGTTTCCTGGGATGGTTTGCAGGTATTAGAAGCTTTGTTAGAATTCCTTTTCTTTTTTTTCCCCTCATAAGTGACTTGAAAGGTGTAGTGTTTTCTGTTCCCTAACAGTGTTTAAGTCATAGGTCTTGTGTAGTTTTATTTGTTCTCCTTGTTAATTGTATGGTTATTTTTGGAATGTCATGGGGGGAGATCTGGAATCAAGCTACTGCTATTGTTCTTCAACCTCATTTAATCTCTCTAACAGCTTTGTGAGTACTATCACCTCTGGTCCTTTGAATAGGAGGAAACTGAGGCCCAGAGAAGTTAAGTGATACCCAAGAAGTTGGTGAGTGGGACACTTGGGAATTGTTGATACACATTTAATAAACTCTCAGCGTTGAAGAGACTGTAACATTTCTGTTTCTTAGATCACGGCTATAACACGCACCCACTGTGGCTATTGAAATTTCTGCTTAATATCTTCAGGGGTAAGGAACTCATTGCCTCTAAGTTTTTGGATTCTCTAAAATGGCTAAAAAGCTTTTTCTTATGTTGTGTTGAACTCTACTTCTATGTGTCTTTGACTCTAGTTCAGGTTATGCCAACTTTGTGGTTGAGGTCAACAAAGTTCAAATCTAAACCTCTATTCTTGTTTTAGCGCATTATTGTTGGAAGTCAGAAATGGATCCTGGTCTTCAACAATACAATTTTGAGTCTTCTTTACCAAAAGTCCACATTGTTTTAGACATGTCCTACTTTACTTATACTGCTACAGAAATGAACACAAAACTACTTGGAAGGTCTGACCAATATAAAATAGAATGTGATAATTTGTTCTTTGACTCTGGACATTATATCATATATTGATAAAATGTCATTATATATATAGTTTTTTTGTTTCGTTTTGTTTTATCATCATGTCACTCTATGAGTTGCAAAGGTAGTGGTTAGGAAAAGCCCTAAGTCTTTTTCCACATTCGCTGATGACAAATCATATGTCCCCATGTAGTCCTTGTATAGGTAGCTGTCTGACCCCCAAGTCTGGATTTCTACATTTATAATTCATTTGCATTTCAATTTCATTTGAATTTGAATTCAATTCAATTTCAATTCAATTTCATTATTTCCAACCTAGCCCACCCTTCCTTTTGGTTTGCCGAGATTTTACTGGGGTCTTGATTCATCTACTGTAACACTCTGTCTTCTTGCTTTCTTTAAAAAAATTAATCATAAATCCAACAATGACTTTACCTTAGTAAACTTAAAAATGTGGTGTAGGACAGGACTGAAACAGAGTCCTGTTGTCATTCAAATCTTCCCTCTAAATTAATGACCTTTAAAGTGGTATGTTTTAAGATATATAACAAGTTATGGGTAGAATATAACCCATCTTCTTTAGCTGTTTAATGTTAATGCATGTTTACCTGAAAATGTAGCTAAACATTTGAAGACCTTGTAAAACTTAGGATTTTTAATTTTGATTTCAGACAAATGGGTCAATTAATTTCTTTCAATAGGCTAAGTCTTTATTCTTTTGCTGTCTATCTACTACCTACCTTAGTGTAGTTATCAAAGAATTAAAATTTATACACGTTCTTTTTAATAGTTACCATTATTTCATTTTAGTATCACCAGTGTGGATAACATCACATACTTTCTAGTAACTCTTTTTCAGCATGTATTAGGATTTTTATTTTACCTTACTGGTTTTTTCCTCCTATTTAGGCTAGATGACATTCTGCTGGCCAACTGTTGCCTCTATGCTCCTTATAGTAGATTGTGACCTAATCACAGGTTTCTTCACTGAACATGGAATTACTATATAGGTGAGCATAAAAAGATAATTTCTTATTAAGATAGCAATGAATATATATTTTATTGAAGTGTAATCAACATGTAGTGTTATATTAGTTTCAGGTGTACAATACAATGATTCAATAATTCTATACATTTCTCAGTGCTCATCAAGGTAAGTGTACTTTTAATCCCCTTTATTTATTTTACCCATCCCCCTCCTCCTACCTTCCCTCTGGCAACTACCAGTTTGTTCTCTGTATTTAAGTCTGTTTTTTTATCTGTTTTGTTTCTTAAATTCCACATATGAGTGAAATAATATGGTATTTGTCTTTTTCTGATGGCCTTATTTCACTTAATATTATATATCCTCTAGGTCCATCCATGTTGCTGAAAATGGCAAGATTTCATTCTTTATTTATGACTAATATTCATATATATATGGATATATATATATATGTATATGTATATCCCACATCTCTTTTATCCATCCATCTATGGTTGGACACTTGGGTTGCTTCCATAATTTGGCTATTGTAAATAATGCTGCAATAAATAAAATGGTGTATTTATCTTTTCGAATCAGTGTTTTCATTGTCTTTGGGTATAAATACTCAATAGTGGAATTACTGAATCATACAGTAATACTATTTTTATTTCTTTGAGGAACCTCCATACTGTTTTCCACAGTGGTTGCACCAGTTTGCATTCCCACCAACAGTGCATGAGGGTTCCTTTTCCTCCACGCCCTTGCCAACACTTGTCATTTCTTGTGTTTTTTATTTTAGCCATTCAGACAGGTGTAAAGTGGTATCTCATTGTGACTTTAATTTGCATTTCCTTGATGGAGAGTGATGAGCATCTTTTCATGTGTCTGTTGGCCATTTTGTGTCTTCTTTGGAAAAATATCTATTTAGCAATGAGTGTATCTTATAGGAATTCATCACCTGTAAAATTCTCCTACATAATACATATCCATGTAAGCTTAATACAATGAATGACCATCTTGTTCTAAATGGAAGGTCAAAGTTTTTTTAATGAAAGTTTGTCACATTTGGATTTATATCAAATTCCCACTTCCAGAATGAAGCAACCCAAAGGCTTACCATAATTAAATAGGTCTTAGACCAAACCCAGAGCGGACTGGAAGAGCCACACTTTGCACAGCCATGTCATTTCATCCAGCCTTTATTTGCCAGTTGCTATTATCAACAGAAAATGCTGTTCAAGTTATCAAGAAAGTCTTTACCCTCTAAAATACATTAAAAATTAATATATATGTAGATTACACAAAAAATGATTGAAAACGGTATCCCAAAACAAATTTGTATGCTAGCCATCATTGTTTCATACGAACAAAAATCTTGTTATGTTTGAGACCTCCCAGGTTTTGAATGCTTTAATTAACACATGAGAAATAACTTTAAAAATATCCGTGTCTTGGGTTGCCTGGGTGGCTCAGTGGGTTAAAGCCTCTGCCTTCGGCTCAGGTCACAATCCCAGAGTCCTGGGATTGAGCCCCACATCGGGCTCTCTGCCTGCCTCTCTCTCTGTCTGCCTCTCTGCCTACTTGTGATCTGTTTGTCAAATAAATAAATAAAATCTTTAAAAAAAAATCCATGTCTTTAAAAAACAATACTTTAGGGGCTCCTGGGTAGCTCAGTGGCTTAAAGCCTCTGCCTTCGGCTCAGGTCATGATCTCAGGGTCCTGAGATCGAGCCCCGCATCGGGCTCTCTGCTTAGCAGGGAGCCTGCTTCCCTTCCTCTCTCTGCCCGCCTCTCTGCCTACTTGTGATCTCTGTCTGTCAAACAAATAAATAAAATCTTTAAAAAAACAACAACAATACTTTATAGAATGTTTTTGAAATGGCAAAATTATAAGGATGAACAGATTAGTGGTTGTCAGGAATTAGGGATGGTGGAGGAAAGAGTAAGATCTTTGTAATGATGGAATAGTCTGTGTGTTAATTGTACTGGCAATGACATGAATCTATACATGTAATAAAATGATACAGAACTACACATATACATTGTTTTCTAGCCTTAATAGGGAACCATAACTTTTTAAGGTGTAACTATTGAGGGAAATTGGGTGAAAAGTATATAGGCTCACTCCCTCATATTATTTTTGCAGCTTCCTAAAAATCTACAGTTATTTCAAATAAAAAGTTAGAAAACAGCTATATAATCTGTCCATCACAAAGATCATTCTACAAGTTAGCTCAGTATCATTCAATAGCTATTCACTGAGTGAAACATAGGCACAGCAATTGCCTCTAATCATTTCTGTGTTGAGGCAGAATAGTTCAAAATGGTTAAAATAGTTCAAAAAAGCTATTGAATGAAGGGTTAGGAATCTTGTGATTAAATGAATAAAGTAACCTTACAGAGTTAAAGTAGCCTAATGGTAATTTACCGCAAGTAATAGAGAAAACCACAAGTCTTTAAAAAGGTAACTCCTGAGGTGCCTGGGTGGCTTAGTGGGTAAAGCCTCTGCCTTCAGCTCAGATCATGATTCCAGGCTCCTGGAATTGAGCCCCGCATCGGGCTCTCTGCTCAGCAGGGAGCCTGCTTCCCCCTCTCTCTGCCTGCTTGTGATCTCAGTCTGTCAAATAAATAAATAAAATCTTAAAAAAAAATAAAAAGGTAACTCCTAGTTTAGGGAAGAAAGCTTCCTCTTTGTCTTTTTCATCCTGCACAAACACCTACTACCAGCATGGCATTAGTCATTCAACAATTCAAAAAATGCAAAAGGTAGGGTCCCTAGGATCTTCTGTTTACTTAGGTTGCAGGAGCATAATCCTAAGGAAAGAGCTTCAGAACCTCTCATGTTCATTGTCACGGTAGTCAGTGCTACACAGCTAAGTTGTTCAGTGTACTCAGCAGGTGGATTTGGAAATCTCCACAACTCTGAATTTAAACATGAAAACCTGGACAATCTGATGATTCCATAAACAGAGAAAGCAATGTATACATGGATGTTGGGGTGACTTTACAGAATCATAGTATCTTAGGGACAATTAACCTAAAAAAAGGTGAAGGCATGTACCAACTTGCACTATAAAAACTATAAGCACTGTCAGGAATTTGAGTAAGACTCAGGACAATTTAGCTTTCTTTACCTAACATCGTTAACAGTCTGTTGCCACAGTGTGAATCTCAGAATTAAGGAAGGCAGAAAAGAGGCCATCAGATCATGATATTAAATTCCAGACCAAACACACAGACCAAAGAATGAGAGGAACTTTTCTTCTACATACTATTAAGCTTGGAGTAACCATAAATATCAGATTGTACTTTTTAAGCACTTTCATTACGATCATAAAACTAAAAGGCAAACAAAGAGACTAAGTTTAGGTTCCTGCAGGTTATGCAATATCAAGAGAGATAATAAATTTTTAAAAAATGACCTATTGGGGGGCACCTGGGTGGCTCAGTGGGTTAGGCCGCTGCCTTCGGCTCAGGTCATGATCTCAGGGTCCTGGGATCGAGTCCCACATTGGGCTCTCTGCTCAGTGGGAAGCCTGCTTCCCCTCCCCTCTCTCTCTGCCTGCCCCTCTGCCTACTTGTGATCTATCAGTCAAATAAATAAATTTAAAAAAAATGACCTATTGGGTCAGAGAGTCCTGGATTCAAGACATATAATAAATTTTATTATTCAAGACATATAATAAATTTTTTAAAAATGACCTATTGGGTCAGAGGGTCCTGGATTCAAGACATATAATAAATTTTATTATTCAAGACATATAATAAATTTTTAAAAAATGACCTATTGGGTCAGAGAGTCCTGGATTCAAGACATATATCTAGCACCAATAAGCTATGGGAGTTTGAGCAAGTTATTTAGGCAAATTATTAAGTTTAGGCTAGATTAGGTTATGGTTAAAAATAATCTCCTTCTCCATCCTCAGCCTGAATCTCAGGAGCTTACCAGAAGAAATAAAAATTTCCTTTTTATGTCCAACGCTGGTCCAGCAGAGGGCCACTGTCTAGCATAGTCACTCGAGGATCCACGTGACAAAGGCTCCATTTTGACAAGCATCTCACCATCACAGGGGAAAGAAACATGGCAAACTATATAGAGGCCCTTGATGCTTCCCCGGTGCTTCTGTTCCTATTTCACTGACCAAAGCAAGTCACCCCTAAACTCAGAAGATACGGAGAAGTGCAAACTTCTCATGTGCCAGAAGGAGAGAACCGAAAATTTGTAAACAATCCCACATCTTCTCAACAATCAACTTCAGTTTCCTCCCCTGGAAAAATTGAGACAATATCTAATGTAGAAGGTACTTGTGCCTTTCATGTAATATGTAGAAGCAGATCTCCGGCACCCTAAGGCCCAAGTTGGGATCTCAGCTCTAAGGCTTGTTAGTGCAACTTTGGGTACTTAATTTCTGTCACTTCAGAGTCCTCATTTGAAAAACAATATGCCTGCCTATTATTTGTGAGGTAAATCAGTTAATACAAGCAGAGTGTTTAAAATAGTGCCTGGTGCATAATAAGGACACTATGTATTTAATTTTGGCCCCTAATATGACTTCCAGAACACAGAGAATCTTTAGTGATGATTAGTAGTTATCATGACAATTACTATTACCTGAACTGAAGCCACGCTTGCTGTTGCCCCACACCGTCTTACTGATACTTGTGAAATAAAAAAAAAAAGTCAATAAAAATCGAATCAGATTCCACAGATACTGAGCTGGAATGGATTATGTAGAACTTAGAAAGTTTCACTAAAGCATAGATTTGGAGCAAGGGCAGCAGGTGTGGTCCCCACAAAACTAGTGGAGACATCTTAGTTGTTTGCCACTTTTGTCCAGGGCCATCGCTGCGCTGTCTTATTCTGGAGATGAGTGAATATCTGTGGAGTGGGATGAGATGGAAATGGCTCAGCCGAATCGCGATTGGCCCTGTACGAACAATGTCTAACCAGAGGCACAGGAAGGAAGGTGGAGAGTTGGCCTCTGCAGCACACTCACATGACTGAGCTAGCAGCAACACTAAAACCAGATTATTTTAAAATTCAGAGGTGGTTTTAAAGACATGTTGCCTTTTTTTTTTTTTTTGAATGTCTAAGTCCAGGTGTTTAAAGTGCCAAACTTTCCAAGCGAGTGAATTATACAGTGAAGTCTTAGAAGTTGGCAGATTCTCAAGTAATGGGCATTACCAACTGCAGAAATAACTGTTTTACCCTATGAGACTTTGAGGTTAAAATAGGATGCATTTTTCTCTTTGAGTCAAAAAAGCAGCACTTTAAGGCCATACTTGGTTTTTTGGTGACAAAGCTTTTGATGAACTCAACATTACAGAATGCTTGGCAGTCACTCTAAGATCATAGGGTATTTTTCTGGCCAGTCTGGAGGCAATTTTTATGCTTTAATCATGATTATTTTTAAGATGATCCAGATCATCATATTTCTCTCTTTCAGACCTACAGGCTCCCAGGTAGTATACTACAGAGGTGTGTTAAACCCGAGACTCTAAAGTGTGCATCATTCAAATGTAACATTCAAAAGTAAATTATCTTTAAGAATGTGTAAATTTATTTTGGATGGATGGGCATACTATTACTTTAGTCAACATTAGTTTTTGTTGTGTGGGACTGTTCCAAGCCTTGTAAGACTGTCATTTCCCAGTTATTGTGACAACCAAAAGTGCCGACACCCATTTCCAAACACCCTCATGGGGCTGCCCTGTTCCCAGATGAGAATCATTAAGTGGAGCTCATTAGCACATGTGATTTGATGTGTGAAGGAGTCAAGGTTTCTTATTTGGGCGGAATATAAAAACATCCTCAAACTAGTGTTTGAAGTTGAAGTCTTTTCTTAAAAAATAAATTTTAAAAGACAATTTTAACCACCATAAAACAATCTTTTGTTCACAGGAAAGACAAAAATTCAATCACAATAACCATTCTAAAGCTAAAAAATAAGAATGCTAAATTTACAATCTATTTGTGTGTTTGACCCTGACTGGGAGAGGGCTTATATATTTCTAAGCTGATTCCGGATTACCTGGTTTTGGAAATACTTTAAGGCATCACAGAGTCAAGCTAGTCATGTCTCTTCCAGATCTCAGTGGCTACTGACACCTATGTAATCCCATGTCAGTCAGTTAACCTTTCGATGCCTTGAACTTCCCCGAAACGTGGAACTGAAGCAATGTAATGCATGGCAATAGCTGAATGCCACCCCTCATCTGCCATTTCCCTCTGATCTTTCAGTAACTTGGTGACTTGATGGAACTGATACAGTGAGATTTTTTTTTTTAATATTTTATTTATTTCTTTGTCAGAGAGGAGAGACAGAGAGAGCACACAAGCAGGCAGAGAGGCAGGCAGAGGCAGAGAGAGAAGCAGGCTCCCCGCCGAGCAAGGAACCCATGTGGGACTCGATCCCAGGACTCTGGGATCAGGACCCGAGCCAAAGGCAGCGGCTTAACCCACTGAGCCACCCAGGCGTCCCTGATACAGTGAGATTTTTGAGAAGAATGGTGTTCTGTGAAATAGGACAGCATCTTGAAGGAAAGAGGATATTTGCTTAAAAGTCAATTTGCTACGTGAACTTATGGATGTTGAACAATTTGTGCCAGTTTCAGAGAATGTTTTTCTAGGTGTGTGCTGTTTCTATGTTTTGAGAGCAAGATACTCTGAGAGAATTTCTCTTAGTGACTGCTTGAATTAAAAATTCTATGTGTTTAATTCAAGATCAGATGATTTAATTTTTTGAATGTAATTTAAAATACTTCCTTTTTTCCCCCAGGAATTTATTTATTTATTTGACTGAGAGAGAGAGATCACAAGTAGGCAGAGAGGCAGGCAGAGAAAGAGGGGGAAGAAGGCTCCCCACTGAGCAGAGAGCGGGACGCAGGGCTTGATACCAGGACCCTGAAATCATGACCTGAGGTGAAGGCAGAGGCTTAACCCACTAAGCCACCCAAGTGCCCCTAAAATACTTTCTATTAAATAAAAATATACAATCAGAAAAGTGCAAAAATAAATTCCTGCTTGAAGACATTTCATGAAGTGACACACTTGAGTAACCAGTACTTAAACCAACATATTGCCCTCATCCCAGACGTCCTGTCCCTCATGCCCATGGACAGTCACTGGTTTCCCACTCTTCAAGGTGTAACGATATTCTGACTTCTATCACCATACATACAGATTAGATTTGCCTGTGTTTGAGATTATAATAAGTAGAAATATAAACTATGTCCTCTTTTGTATCCCGCTTATTTCATTCAACTTTATGTTTGTGAAATTCACTGATAATTTCATGTGACTTGTAAATTGTTCGTGCTCAGTGCTCTGGTATTCAGTTGTATGAATATACCACAATTTATAAATCCTACCATTAATGGGCATTTGTGTAGTTCCCAAGTTAGGGCTGTTACAAATAATATTGCTGTGAACATTCCTAGTTATTTCTTTTGAGAACATTCTACAAATTTCTTTGGGGTAGAAAACAAGAGCTGGGACATAGAATATGGATATATTCAGCTGTAGCATTACCACTAAACAGTTTTCTGAAGTGGTTGTCCCAACAAATGCTTCCATCTGCAGTATTGCTCCATATCCTTGCCAACATTTTTTTTTCTTTTTAATTTACCCATTTTAGTAGTTGCATTTTGGCACTGAGCTGAGATTTCAATTTGCATTTACTTGATAACTAATGAGGCTGAGCAACTTTTTATGTTAATTGGTCATTTGCATATTCTCTTTTTGTTCAAGTCTTAGCCCATTTTTTGAGTGGGTTGTGTGTGTTATTAATTTGCAGGAATTCTTTATTCTGGGTGCAAGTTGTTTGGTATATTTGTTGTAAATATATTATCTTTTCACTTCCTTAATGATTTTTGATGAAAAAAATTTTAAAAGATTTTATCAGATTGAGAGAGAGAGAGAGCGAGAGCACACAAGCAGGGGGAGCAGCAGGCAGAGGGAGAAACAGAATCCCAGTGAGCAAGGAGCCCAAGGTGGGAATCCATCCCAAGACCCTGGGATCATGACCTGAGCTGAAGACAGACACTTAACCAACTGAGCCACCTAGGTGTCCTGATGAAGAGAAATTCTTGTTATTATTTTCCAAATTGTATTTTTTTCTTTCCACTAGTATTGTCTTGTGATTTTTTAAAAAGAATTTTGCCCAAAAGAACACAAATATGTTCTTTTTTTTCCCCTAGAAGCTTAATTGTTTTACGTTTCATGTTGAGATCTATAATCCACGTGGAATTTTTTTGTGTGCACAGTGTGAGGTAGAGGTTAAAATTAATTGTCTTTAATAAGGGTATTAAATTAGCCCAGCTCTGCTTATTGAGAAAGCCATCCTTTCCCTAATATCTCAGATCATCTATACTCAGTATCATCTTTCTCATAATAGTGTCTCTATCCTTTCCCTAATATCTCAGATCATCTATACTCAGTATCATCTTTCTCATAATAGTGTCTCTATTCTGTTTTGCCATTCATTGTCTGTATGTTTGTTGCTACACAAATAGTACACTATTATAGTTTCTATGACTTTATAATAGATCTTGATATATAGTTGGGTAATTTCTCTATCTTCTTCAAGACTGCGTTAGTTGCTCTTTTGCCATTAAATTGTATGTTTTAGACTTTCTCAATTTCCAAACACCACACACACACACACGCGCGCGCGCGTGCTCAAATTTTGTTTGGGACCTAACTGAATGTACTTGATCAACGTGGAAAGAATTAGCCATTTAGGGGCGCCTGGGTGGCTCAGTGGATTAAGCCGCTGCCTTCGGCTCGGGTCATGATCTCAGGGTCCTGGGATCGAGCCCCACGTCGGGCTCTCCGCTCTGCAGGGAGCCTGGTTCCTCCTCTCTCTCTGCCTGCCTCTCTGCCTACTTGTGATCTCTGTCTGTCAAATAAATAAATTAAATCTTAAAAAAAAAAAAAAGGATTAGCCATTTAACAATTTGGCCTGTTCTCCA